>CANYLF011089386.1:0-10217 GCA_948193215.1 Bocquillonia castaneifolia
AAAAATCACTCTTTAAAATAAACAATAGCATTGGAGATGCTCTAAGTATTGATAACATATAAAATGAATAGCGAAAAAGAATCTTAATTATTTGATGACTTTATGGTATATATAATATAGATGAAAGTATTTTATCACCTCGAAAAAGAACACACTAATATATGCATACATATTGTATCATTCCAAAAAAGAAAGGAAACGATAAAGGATGGATGTTGCATTATATACTACACAAATCTCTTCACCAAAACAAAAAGGATAATGGAATAAAGCATTTTTTTTTCTTTTTTCATAATTGAATAAAATATATACAATGAAGACCCCAGTTAGCTTCCACATGAATCACAACTTCAGATGACTATCCGGTCTATCCATTTGAATAAAGCACAAGCATAGTTTTCACTTTTAATTCATTGGACCTATGTATCATATATTAGCTAGACTGATGCTAACATGTATGGCTAAAACTAAAAGATTCTATCTTCAATAAAAAAAAGTTTAATTTAGTGATATTAAAACTATTTTGAGAATTACTAAATTTTAAATCTGAACGAAATTAATCTTAAAAGATTTTATTTATTTATTTTATTCTTAATAGTTAAATATTACATCAACATGGAGAACCATCGTTAGATTAGGGTGAATTCCAATCCGGATGACTAATATTAAAAAATAATTAAAAAGTTTAGAAATAATAAATTATGTGAAATTGAGATTAAGAGAAGACGAAATTAAAGTCAGGAGATTTAAAGTAGGAGTGGTAAGTGAGGAGTAAAATGTATTTATAAAAAAAATTGTAATTTTACAAGTTGATATAGGACAATGTTGATAGAAACGAGCATTAAATAAAATACTCCAATTTTAGAAGAGCCAGTTCACTTTTCACACATATTAAGAAGACATAAATATATTTTATTTTTTTTTCTTATTTACCCCCATTAATGAATGCCTTGTAAATTGTGTTTTAAAATAATAAAATTTCTTTTTTAAATTGTAAGAGCATCTCCAATGGTGATAGGTAAAATAAAGAGCATATTTTATAATATGAAGAGTATCTAATTTTTAATGAGTAAAAATTTTAATTTACCTCCAATGGATTATTCATTTATAACTCTTTATTTTATTTCTTCCAACAAATATTGAATATTTTGATTTATTTTTCTCTTTCTTTCTTTTAAATTTATTTTCTCTCTCATTTTTTATCTTAAAAGTTTGGAGAGAGAATCAAATCATCTTGAAATTTGAAATTTCATTTATAACTTAAAGGATAAGTTTGGTTTGGGGTTAACAAAATGAGGGTTAAAATTTAAGGGGTAAACATTTAAGGGATAAAAGATAATGGAGTAAAAATTTAATGAGAGAGTAATAATTTATTGTGTTTGGTTTGAAGTTAAGATAAAATGGTAAAATTATATAAAGACAAAAATGTAGGGACTCACCTATTAATAATTTATACATACATAAATAAAATATAATAAAAAAGCTAAAAAAAATTATAATTAATAACATTGATGGGATAACACATGGTAGGCCCCGTCACTCTCTCCTCTTTTAACCTCTTTATCCCTTCTTCACAAGGGGTAATGTTTAACTCCATTTTGGGTTAACATTTAACCTTTTCAAAATTTAACATTCCCTTGAAAACCAACAAAACAACCTTAAAATTTAACCGCTTATGCTATGTTTGGATAGCTAGAGGAATGAAAAATAAATAAGTAGTGGAAAACAAATAAATAAGGGCAGAAAAATAAAATTATTTTCTTTCTTGATGTTGTTTGGAGGAAGGAAAATAAATGTTATCTTATAGCATTATTATTTCACAAGTTATTTTCTTCACATTTTGAAAAGAAAGGAGAACAGTACTTTGGAGGGGAAAATAAGCTTTATTTTCCATTCATGTTTATTTTCCTTTGTCCATCCAAATAGGGGAAACTCAACAAACTATTTATTTTCCTACTTTTATTTATTTGCCCTTTTTTTTTCACACTTCCAAACATGGTCTTAATTTTTAACCCCATCACCCCTATACCAAACACACCCATAGACTAAAGAGTGAGATTGATCAGCTATATGTAGCTAGCTAAACTCACTATCTACTTTGTTTTTTAAAAATAAAAAGTGCGTTTGAGTGTTATTTTATTAACACATGTTGGAGTGTTATTTTATCGATACTATTTATTATAAATAATTTAATGTAAATAAAGAGTTCATTGGAGATACTTAGAGGAGTGAAAGAGAAAAATTGAGTTAAAAATATTATTAAAAATATAAGTGAGATTTCTTATACAAGGTTAAAAAAAAAAAAAAAGAAAAAGAGAAACAGCTCCTCAACAATGGGACAGAGAGGAAGTAATATTTACTTTTGAGTTAACTTTTAAAGCTACATGGCAATGTCATCATCAAATAAATAACTTAGTTTTTCTTAGTTCAGAAAAAAAATGAAAAAAAGAAAGAAAAAAAATCATGATGAAGTAATAAATAAGTGGGACATAGTGGAAGAGAGGACAAGTGTCAACTTTTGCATGGAAGCAAACAGAAGAGAAGAGTGGGACCAATAAAATATGATTTAATGTTTGACGTTGTCCGAACAAAAGCAGGCAGCACGACTCCAGATTATCGAAAGCTCAAAGCAGACTTCCTCACTTAATGCTACCCATTAACACACACCTAATCCTTTCATTATCTACTATCTTTCTCATTATTATTATTATTATTTTAGGGATATTTTAATTATTCCTTTTTTTTTGCTAGTTTTACATTTTACATTTCTTCCTTGTTTTGTAGAATAAATTTTGGCCATCGGAACAATTAGTACAAACATAAGACAAAAAGAAGATTTGTACCGAAATTTATACTATAAGTAATAAGAGATTAAAATTTGATAAGTATGAGAATGTAGTACTAAAATTAGCGGTAATTCTTTTTGTATGGCCTTTACTTTAAGACACTAAAAATGGTAGTCACGTCATTACCACCATTTTTTTCTCTTTCTTTTGGTCTGTTATTAGTTTTAGGAGCTAAATTCGGAACCAGAGAAATTTTTGCTGTAAAATGTCATCCAATCAAATAAAAGAGAGAGAAAAAAGAATTAGAAGTAAAAAAAAAATTGAATCTTTAAAAAAAATAAAGAAAAAGAAAAGGCCAGTCTTTACTACCAACCTTTTTTTTTTTTTTTGGTTTCCATATCAATCTAGCAGGACAATACTTTTTCATTTTTTTGGAAATCTGCAAAATACCCTTTTCATTAAAACATCAGAGCAGCTCAAAGAACCATAATAAAATAAAATACATTCTTGAAACAAAACAAACCAACCAAAGATTGATGCTTTTACTGTTGTTAGTTACCTATAACTCTGCCCTTTTCTGGGTTTGTTGCAAGAATGCATCTTTTGTTCTGAAAACGGCATGATTCTAATGGGAGGAGGAGCATAAAAATGCAGGAGAGGTAAAAAGAGTTGGCCTTTTTTTTGTTGAGGAAAAGAGAGAATGAGCAAAGAAAATGGAGGTTTTGTAAAGGGTTGGGAAGCAACAGTGAGAAAATCGCAATCCGCAACAAAGAGAAGATCAAATTCGTTATTTAGTACAAATATGTCAGCAGCAGTAGCTCATGCAGATGATGATGATCCTTATTCTACTGATTCTGCTATGCTTACAGAAATAGTTTTTCCAAATGGTGATTTTTATACTGGCCAATGGCTTGATAATGCCCCTCATGGACAAGGTAAATATCTCTGGACTGATGGGTGCATGTATGGTGGTGAATGGTACAGAGGGAAAACTATGGGAAAAGGTAAATTTAGTTGGCCTTCTGGTGCTACTTATGAAGGTGATTTTAAATCTTGTTATATGGATGGTAAAGGTACTTATACAGGTTCTTCAGGTGATACATATAGAGGTTCCTGGGTTATGAATTTGAGACATGGACATGGGATTAAAAGTTATGCTAATGGAGATTATTATGAAGGTGATTGGAGAAGAGGTTTGCAAGATGGACATGGTAGGTATCAATGGAAGAATGGGAATAATTATATTGGTCATTGGAAGAATGGTTTAATGAATGGAAATGGAACTATGATTTGGAGTAATGCTAATAGATATGATGGATTTTGGGAAGATGGATTGCCTAAAGGAAATGGTACTTTTAGATGGTCAGATGGAAGTTTTTATGTAGGAGTTTGGAGTAAAGATCCTAAAGAACAAAATGGAACTTATTATCCATCTGGTTCTACCTCAGGGAATTTGGACTGGGATCCACAAGATGTTTTCTTGGTTGAGTTAAATGATTGTCAAATTTCTGCTTGTGAAAAGGTTTATATTTTTCCATCACAGAAGATATTGAATTTGCCTGGAAATGATCAAGGTGGGAGTGTTAGAGGAATGAGAGGGAACGGTGATGATGGAAGGCCTAGGCGTATGTCTGTGGATGGAAGGTTGAGTAATTATAGTGTAGCTTCAATAGAAATTAATGATGCTCTTACTGGTGGTGGGGATGTGGATTGGAGGGATGGAGATGAATCTGATGATTTTGAATCAAAAATGCAGAGATTGAATATGCAGCCAGGGAAGAAGCAAGGCGAGACGATATCTAAGGGGCATAAAAACTATGAGCTCATGCTCAATCTGCAGTTGGGAATCAGGTACTTGGATTGTTAATGCTTCTGTATTCGATCCGTTCCCTCTTATTGTTCTGCATTCACTCATTATATATGTAACGAAATTGAATGTGTCTTCATCTTATTTTGACTATATGTTGTCAACTCTTGATCATTTCTATGTGCAAATGATGTCTTCAATAGCTGGTGGTTCATGCCAGTAATACATTTTGTTATAAAGGTCTGCTCTAGATTTCTAGACTTGTTTATTTGGCATATGATGCCTATTCGTGTGTTAAGGTTCTCTGTTTTGAAATGCTCAGATACGCTGCTGTCAGTTCATGGTTTGTGGCTTTAGCTTGATCATAAGCCTAAATGATTTCTGGTCTAATCATGCAGACATTCTGTGGGACGACCTGCTCCTGCTATATCTCTTGATCTGAAAGCTTCAGCTTTTGATCCTAAAGAAAAGGTTTGGACTAAGTTTCCTCCTGAAGGATCCAAGTACACTCCACCTCACCAGTCTAGTGATTTCAAATGGAAGGATTACTGCCCTGTTGTTTTCAGGTTACAGATTGCAAACTATTCTTTTTATACTAACAAAAACGATTTTAGCATAAGGATGATATTGAGAAAAATGATCTTCAGCATGTACTGCATCATATCTATTCTATCTGTGAAAAGTACAGGGATAACCTGGTAATGAGAGATGTTCAGTATTTCTGCAACTTCTCAAGGAATGTTATAACTTCTGAGGAAAACTATGTTAGCAGATTTCCAAATCATCCCATATTCATCCATACCATCATTTTTCCTATGACAGTTTTTAAAAAGTCGCCTGACAATTCACTGTAATCCTATTTTCAGGACTCTTAGGAAATTGTTCAATGTGGATTCAGCTGATTACATGCTGTCAATATGTGGAAATGATGCCCTTAGGGAACTCTCTTCCCCAGGCAAAAGTGGAAGCTTCTTTTATTTGACAAATGACGATCGCTACATGATAAAGACAATGAAGAAGTCAGAAGTAAAAGTTAGTCTTCTCATTCTTTACCTTTATGCCTTTTGTGAAGCCTCAGAACCCACTTTCTTTAATGTTAGTTCAGAAGCTTTGCATTAACATTGAGGGAAATTTGGAACAGTTTCAGATTTGTAATTCAAAGTTAATATGCATAATTTCATAAATATAAAACAGGCTTATTCTTCTTTTCATTGTCTTCTCTAGATTAAATTTACAAGCACAAATTGACTGATACTATTACAGGTCCTCTTAAGGATGCTGCCAGCCTACTACAATCATGTTCGGGCATTTGAGAATACTTTAGTTACCAAATTTTATGGTCTTCATTGTGTGAAACTGGCTGGTCCAAATCAAAAGAAGGTAACATGATGCGTCTGACATACAAGTTTGAGTAGAAAAGTTTACCATTGTCATGAATTTTTATCAAATCAGTTTACACATGTTATAGGTGCGATTCGTCATAATGGGGAATCTTTTCTGTGCCGAGTATACCATTCATAGGCGTTTTGACTTGAAAGGTTCTTCCCATGGCCGCACAACTGCTAAACCTGAATCAGAAATTGATCCAACAACGACCCTCAAAGATCTTGATCTCAATTACATTTTCAGATTGCAGAAAGCTTGGTTCCAAGAATTTTGCAGGTCAAAATCTTGTCCATCTCCTTTCTGGATATTTTTTTTCTTCGGTTTTTTGTCATTTTGATGATGGATGTTACAATGAAAATTTTTGATTGCTTGTCTGCAACATCTTCAGTCTATTAAATGTAAAAGTTTTAGTTGCGGATAAGTGCAGTTTTTTAGCAACAGTTTTGACTTCCAAGTGATGATGTCAAATTATTAAAGCTGAAACCTGGTAAAAGATTGAGCATAGTGAGAAGTGAAAGCATCGTAAACCATTCAGCAATGTATTTTTGCAAAAATGTCTTGATGGAACTTGCAGCATAAAGATTCTCTGAAAGTAAAACTGGCAGTTTCTCTTGAGGACTAAGAATTTACCAAATTGAGAATGATAACGATTGTAGTCAAGAAATGTATATCAAACCTTCGAATGAAGAAATAATAGTAGAGACAATCCTTAGAAAAATAAATCCTTTTAGTTTAGCTGCTGCAATAAGAATCAGTTTCCGTATCCATGGATTGACAGAATTAGATACTCATGGAGCCAAGGATCTGTGGAAAATGTGGGAGTGCTGTTAATCAAATTTCTGTACAACAAGTTTTTATTGCTTCTTATAGAGATTGCATTAATGTCTTGCTACTGCAGGATAAATGTGAGAATATTTAAAAATAAAATGTTTGAACATGAGCATCCCTGTGTTTTAATAACATGAAAGTGCCTCTCCTCAATGCAGACAAGTTGACAGAGATTGTGACTTCCTTGAACAAGAGAGAATTATGGATTACAGTCTATTGGTTGGTGTTCACTTTCGAGAAACTTCATACAGGGAAGCTGCAACACCACCTCGTTTATCTGGAGTTAGGACACCTACTGGCCTTCGCACTCCAACCGGACTTCACACACCTACTGGACTTCGAACTCCTACTGGTTATTTCTAATTATATGTTTGGTTCCTCCTGCTATTTGTTCTCTCTGAACCAGTCCTTGCTCACTGAGAAAATATAGGTTTGTTTTCAGCAGGGAATCTAGATTCTGATAATGAATTGGGGGCACTCCCACGGCTTTCTAGAGCAGACATGGATAAGCTTTTATATGACCCTGCTCGGTAAAATAAGCTCACTCTGACCAAAGTTCTTCATCTTTTCTTTCTTTAATTTTTAAGTAATGATTGCTAATTAACAGCAAACTTATTAATTGTGATCTAGTAATTTTTTTATAATGCATGAATATGATATGTAGGACTACAGAAGATTGACATGAGAAATGGTTCTATGTTACTTGAACAATTTCATATAATGATGATGGCATTTCCTGCCATGACTAGTTAGCAATGCTGCGACGTTATTATAATGTCAAATGTACTGCTTACATGCCTTCTCATTTTTCATGTCTTCTAAATCTTTTGTGCAGGTGGGCATCCATAAAACTAGGCATTAACATGCCGGCACGAGCAGAGAAGACGGTCAGAAAAAGTGATTGTGAAACTCAGCTGTTTGGTGAACCTACCGGAGAGTTATACGAAATCATTATATTTTTTGGTATAATAGACATACTACAAGACTATGATATAAGCAAAAAGCTAGAGCATGCGTACAAATCAATGCAATTCGACCCGACTTCCATCTCAGCAGTTGATCCGAAGCAATACTCAAAACGTTTTAGAGATTTTGTTTTAAGAGTTTTTGTAGAAGATACTTGAAGGAAATAGCTTGACAACAACAACAACAACAATCTTAAAATTGCAAAACTGTAACCATATGTGTATAGTCGGTCTTATTTAATTTCTTTTTGGGGGATGACAGTACTCTAGCTAGGTACAAGGTTACTAAGGTAACCTTTCTACTTGGTCACTGGGGATGTTTTGTTTTTGTGGCTGGCTGCCAAGGTTGGCTCAGCATAGCATTTTTTTCCCCTTAACACCATCTTTGTTAAGTTAATTTACAGTAACAAACAAACATATGATATATATCTTAGGACAAGTACAGATTAATTAGCCTCGGGAACCAAAGTTGAGCTTGTATAAGTTGTAAATCAGTTGACCAGGTGAAAAAGCCTATATTATTGAGATTGATTCTTTTGTATATCTAGTTGTCATTTTTTTCTTCGGAAGTCCAAGATGTTTCGGCATCAAATAATGTGTACAGAAGGAATTTGTAATAATGGAACTAACTTTTTTTAGGGTCTTTTTTTAACCTTGAGAAAGAAAAGTTCTCTCTTCATGATGATGTATTTTCTAGTAATGCTTCTGTCACAATTAGTATTTTATTCTGTTGAGATATGCTTATTGGTACACCAAATTTATGTTTTTTTTTTTCCATGTAAACTAGCAATAAAATATGTTCAACAATCACTTCATTGACAAGTTTCTAAGTGCCTGAAATTTTGAGCTTCTGGGGCTACAGTCATGTAAATTATCTAATGAATTTCAGTTTTGAGACAAATCAGGATGCCTGTAATCAATCAATTAAGAGTTTCAGGTTGAAATTCCTCCGGCAAAAAACTTGCAAGGAAAACAAACTTGATATCTACTTTCTATTGAGTATTATCCTAGTTGGCCAACCATCAATCTCTAGATTGTAATAACAACATAGCAAAGGCATGGTTTTATTTATGTTGGTCCACTTAACGTAAGTTGAGTTGGACACCATGGATGTCAAATAAATGATTCTATTACTAGGGTTACAAACACCCTACAGCCTCAAATAACTGGATTGTACAATGTAAACAAAACCCATGTTAAGACCAGACATAGACTTGTCAAGAAAGCTGTGTTGTCCGGATAATAAGGAGACATTTAAAGTTTGGGCTAAGCTTTTGTAAGTGTGGGTGCTGATCAATGTTCTTGATTTTTTGTCTTTCAGTTTGACTAAAGATAAAAGCATTGATTCTTTGATGAACATATTCCTCTATTTCACGTGTGATAGGGAGTTGTGGTGGTGTGGTGTGTCCACTTCCGAGAAAAAAATAACTTCGTATTTATTGATTTTGTTCCACCAGCAGACATATCAAATGGGTCTTGATCTTCAATCTATTGGGTTCCCCTGTTTATATTTCTTTCTCATGTATACATCCACTTGAATTCATGCAATTAATTATGAAATTTTTTTTCTTCGAATAAATTTCATCTACACAGTATACCTGGCCGTGGCCATAGGTCAAGTTTCCACCACACTAAACCGAACCAAATCATTAAAAACTGAATCAAGATCCTCTTTAATAGTTGCGGTTTTAAAATCGAAACCTAAATCATTTTAAAATAGTTCAGTATCATTTTCTATTTTAATAAAATTGGAACTCGGACTATGGGTTTCAAAACATAAGTGTGTGTGTATGTTAGAATTGAATTATTGCATAGAGCAATTCAATTGTATAAAAAAAAAAAACTCGAATTGATCCAGTTTCTCGGTTTTAATTTTAAGATAGTTAGGTCCCAGTTTACCAGTCTTTAAAACAGGAATCCTCAATTTCTGATCGGTTTTTAACCATGGCCCGGCCTACTACAAAGGGATTTAGTATGCGGATGAATTGATGGTGCTTATTAGTACCAGTAATTAAGTTGGTTAATTTTATTACTCCATAAAAAAGAGTACATTATTCTTTTTCACACTATTTAAGAAATCATTGAATTGTTCTTAATTTTAGTGAAATCTATAATAAATTGAGAAGTTTATCTTTTTATTATAACTAGTTTTTTTTTTTTACGTGCACTGCATATGGTACTCGTTACTGATATAATTATGTTCTCAAATTTTTTTTCTTACTTTTTAAACTAAATCATATTGCTTGATTACCAATAAATTTATGATACAAAGGTAAAAATTTATAAACCTTTTTAATTTTAAGTCTTTCATCTTTTATTCATTCATTTTAATTTTATGTCTTAAATCTTTAATCCATGCTTTAATTGCTTGAATAATGAAAAATTTTGTAAAATTAGTTTAATCATTTTTTTAGAGAGAAGAACAACTCTAAATTTTCAGTCTTG
>CANYLF011089417.1:0-11476 GCA_948193215.1 Bocquillonia castaneifolia
GTGCCCCCTTCCTGTGACCCATTTTAGCCTGAATTTAAGGGGGGGGGGGGGGGGGGGCCCCAACACCCAGCAAGGGCGCAGCCCCCACAACACACCCACCCCACCCCCACCAACACAAGCATGGTTGTGTTATTAAAAAACCATTGTTTGTGTGTGGGCGGGGTGGGGGGGTGTTGCGGTCTGGCCCCTGGCTTTGTCGTTGGGGTCCCCCCCCCCCCCCCCCCCCCCCCCTTAAATTCAGGCTAAAATGGGTCACAGGAAGGGGGCACAGCCGTGCCTTAATTCTGCCTTGTTCTTTGCTTGCTTCGATGGATGATCCAACTTACAGGAGGCATATCTTACACGTCTAGAGTCCAAATTGAGTAATTCTTGAGCCTAAATTGAATTTCAATAAGTTTTCTTCAATTCATATTTTATAATTTTGGACTAATTCCACTATTTTAATGCCCAAAATGCCCTTGAGATTTTACTACTATGGTTGAGGCAGCTTTCAGAGTGCTTCCCAGACTTTCACTTGTAGCTCTCTCATCCTAGCTCCAAATGCTCTGATTATTATTGAATTTTGTAATAAATATATGATTCTAGAAGTGTGTAGCTTTTTACTTCAAAAATCTTTGTACTTTTCTCGTTCCGGCCCTCCGAAATCGACCGATCCTCGGGATCGCTTTCTAGCCCTTTGGTGCTCAATTCTCCATCTTTTGCTCAAAAGCTCCAAATCATCCAAAATCCACACCTACATGAAATTTACACCAAATCAAGCATAAATGACCAATAAAAGTCAAAATATATGAAACGAATACATAAATGCTTGAATGGTGTAAATAAGGGAAAAATGCATGATATATACTTAGTAAATGGGTGAAAACTCCCCCAAACTTGACATATTTAAGCCCTAATTACTATGCATGTTGCACACACATCACCAACACACCAAAGATGAATCTAAAGGGGGCGAATTACCTGAACAGCCAGCACAGGTTGACCCAGCCGTTTTAGAGGCTATGGCTCGGGGTATTGCTCAGGGACTACAACCACCTCGACACATGATTGATCTGGAGGAAACCAGCATATTCATTAGGTCCTTCAGAGTTCCTTTTGATGGTACAGGGGATGTCCTTGATTTTCTAAATGCGATAAGGGGACGGATTAGGTTGGTAGATAATGATGCACAAAGATTACAAATGGTGGAGAGCTGTATGGAACATGAGGCTTTAGACTGGTTCATTTCTGCTATTAGACCAGTCATGGATATTATCACCTGGGAAGAATTTGAGAGGAGGTTTGAACAGCATTATCTGCAGCCGAATGTTCTGTTTGAAAACAGATTAGCTCTTACACAGATGTCCAGGGAGCGGAATGAATCTATTGAGAGTTATACGAATAGATTCTACAGACTGATGAGGTTTACTAGTCCTTTGGTGCAGAATGAAAATAAGCTAGTTCAGATGTATGTTTCTGGTTTGGGTCCAGAGTATGCCAGCATGAGGACCCAGGGGTATGATCTTGATTCCATTTATATTGAGGCTTTGGCAATTGAGTAGAGGCTTAAGAGGCATCGCATGGTTTTTGGATCTTTTGGTGCTAGTAGTTCTAGATCAGGAAGTCAGAGCAGTGGGTATGGAGGACAGTTTGACAGAGGTATACAGCAACCCTAGGTGACTTTTCAGGTAGGGTCTGGTGGAGGCCAGACTGGTTATGCTCAGTGGATTCCCTCAGCTTCTCATAAGCATGGCAGGGGGAGACATAGTAGACCTGGACATAACAGTGCATCCTTTAGAGCCAGTAGTAGCAGTAGTGGACAGAGTGTCGGTTATAGTAGTGCTAGTTATAGCAGTTCTAGTTTCGGACCCAGTTCCTGCCAGATTTGTAGAAGGGTCCATCAGGGGCCATGTCATCTAGAACCAAATGCATGTTACAGGTGTGGACAACCAGGACATTATGCGATGAATTGTCTGATTTATCCTTCCTCAAACCAGATTCAGTTTCATCTAGGTTTTGCAGCATCTAGTGTGGCTCAGCCGCTATCACAGCTACATCCTCAGTACCCTACTCCCTTTAGAGGAGGACCTTATCAGGCGGGCCCTTCCCAAAGTGGATTTTAGATGATCGACCAACAAGGCTGAGGCTTTGGGGGAAGAAATGGAGGTAGATTTGGTGGTAGAGCTGGTGGTAGAGCTACAGGGCAGGCATCTACTTCACAGTAGAGTGAAAGCCAGGCTAGATTTTTCACACTCACTCCATAGGACGCTCAGACGTTGAATGCAATGGTGGTAGGTACTATTTCAGTGTGTGGTGCAGATGCTTTTGTCTTATTTGATCCTAGTGCTACCCATTCTTTCATTTCTCCTACGTTTGCATCGAGAGTTAGTTGTAAGGGGAATAGGATGTTGACTCCGTTGTTAGTGGCCACTCCTTTGAGTAAAGTCTTGGTCAGTAATGTCATTTTTTTGATGTGCTCTGTAAGAATCGAAGATAAAAAGATGACGGCAGAGTTGATACTCCTAGATGTGATGGATTTTGATGTAATCCTAGGAATGGATTGGCTTTCCCAACATTATGCTACCTTGAATTGTAGAGAGAAAGAGGTAATATTCAGAATGTCTGGTGAGGAAGAATTTAGATTTAGAGGTGAGAACTGTAAAAAGCCTCAGAACCTAATCTCTGCTATTATTGCTAGGAAGTTGATTAGATGGGGATGTCAAGGATTTTTAGCAGTGGTTAGAGATACTACAGCAGCAGTCAGAGATGTGAGTGAAGTTTCGGTTGTGTGTGAATATCCTGATGTGTTTCTAGAGGAGTTACCAGGGTTACCACCTGACAGAGAGATAGAGTTTTGTATTGATGTAGTTTTGGGAACTACCCCTATATCTATACCTCCGTATCGGAAGGCTCCAGTAGAGTTGAAGGAGATTAAGGAGCAATTATAGGAGTTGTTGGATAGTGGTTTTATCAGGCCCAGTATTTCTCCTTGGGTGAACCTGTCTTGTTATGAAGAAGAAGGATGGTACACTCAGACTCTGTATTAATTACAGAACATTGAATAAAGTGATGATCAAGAACAGATATCCTTTGCCACAGATTGATAATCTGTTTGATCAGCTTCAGGGAGCCCAATGTTTCTCTAAGATCGACTTGAGGTGAGGGTATCATCAGTTAAGGATCAGAGAGGCAGACATTCCTAAGATAACATTTCATACCATAAATGGTCATTATGAGTTCCTAATGATGTCCCTCGGGCTGACTAATGCTCCTGCAGCCTTTATGGACTTGATGAACAGGGTATTCAGACCGTTTTTGGACAGGTTCGTGATAGTCTTCATTGATGATATTTTGGTGTATTCAAGGAGTGTAGAGGAACATGAACAACATCTGAGGTTTGTATTGGAGACTTTGAGAATGAAGCAACTTTATGCTAAGTTCTCAAAATGTGAATTCTAGCTCAATAGTGTGACTTTCTTAGGACACGTAGTGTCTAAGGAAGGTATTCAGGTGGATCCAAAGAAGATAGAGGTAGTGCTAGACTGGCCTAGACCGACTACAGTTACTGAGATTAGAAGTTTTTTAGGTTTAGCAGGTTATTATAGGAGATTTGTTTAGGATTTCTCTTGTATTGCAGCACCATTGACCAAGCTAACTCAGAAGAATGTAAGATTTGAGTGGAATGAAGCCTGCAAGAACAGTTTCCAGTTACTGAAGGAAAGGTTGACAACAGCACATGTGTTGACTTTACCTTCTGGAGTTGATGGCTTTATAGTGTACTGCAATGCTTCACAAGTAGGGTTAGGGTGTGTGTTGATGCAGAATAGGCAAAAGTAGCCTATGCTTCTAGACAGTTAAAGAATCATGAGAAGAATTACCCTTCCCATGATTTGGAGTTGGCAGCAGTTGTATTTGCACTGAAGATCTGGAGACACTATCCATACGGTGTACCCTGTGAAATATATATGGATCATAAAAGCCTAAAGTATATATTTCAACAGAGTAACCTCAATATGAGGCAGGTTAGATAGTTAGAGTTATTGAAAGATTATGATTGTTCGATTCAGTATCATCATAGGAAAGCAAATGTGGTAGGAGATGCATTGAGCAGGAAATCAGTTGGAAGTCTTGCTCATATCAGTGTACAGAGGAAACCATTGTACAGGGAGGTAGACCAGTTGTTTGATCAGGGTTTACAATGGTGGTTGGATGGATCTGGATGTATGCTAGTACAATTCAGATTCAGATCTGTGTATTTAGACAGGGTAAAGGAAGCTCAATTATGGGACCCAGAGTTATAGAAGATTTTCACACAAGTACAACAGGGTGCAACTGAAGAGTTTAAAATTGATGGCAAAGGTATGTTGAGGATGGGTAACAGAGTATGTGTTCTGAAGGTTGATGATCTATAGAAGGAAATCATGGGAGAGGCACACTACTCACCTTACAGTATACATCATGGTGTAACCAAGATGTATCACGATCTGAAGAGCATGTACTGGTGGAGTGGAATGAAGAAAGCTATAACAGATTTTGTGTCCAGGTGCATGACTTGTCAGAAAGTGAAACTAGAGCATCAGAGGCCTTATGGGTTGTTACAACCAGTACCCATTCCTGAATGGAAGTGGGACATGATCACCATGGATTTTGTGACTGGGTTACCTCGCACTCGAAGTGGGTTCAACTCTATTTGGGTTATTATTGACAGACTGACCAAGTCAGCTCATTTTATACTTGTAAAGAAGACCTATACTGTGTAGAAGTTAGCCAAACTGTATATCTCAGAGATTGTACGGTTACATGGAGTTCTAGAGTCGATTATTTTAGATAGAGGTGCTAGTTTTACTTCAATATTTTAGAGAGAATTGCAATCAGCTTTGGGAACCAGATTGAACTTTAGCACAGCTTTTCATCCACAGACGGACGAATAGTCATGGAGGACTATACAGACTCTGAATGATATGCTACGGATGTGTGCTATAGATTTTAGAGGATATTAGGATCTGAATATTCCATTGATATAGTTTGCTTATAATAACAGCTATCATGCGAGTATTGAGATGGCACTGTTTGAAGCACTGTATGGTAGGAAGTGTAGATCTCCCTTTGTGTTGGGATATTGATGAGAAACAGCTGACTGGACCTGAATTGGTTCAAATTACTTCAGAGAGAGTTCCATTGATACAACAGAGGTTAAAGACTACATTCAGCAGGCAGAAGAGCTATGCAGATCCGAAGAGGAAAGATGTTTCTTTCATTATTGGAGACTGGGTGTTTTTAAAGGTGTCACCTATAAAAGGTGTATTGAGATTTGGTAAGAAAGGTAAACTAGCACTGAGGTACATTGGTTCATATCAGATTAAGGCTAAAGTTAGTGAGGTGGCATACAAATTGACTTTGCCACCAGAATTATCCAGAATTCATCCAATAGTTCATGTGTCGATGTTGAGGAAGTACATCTCAGATCCTTCACATGTGATTCAGACAGATGATGTTGAGATTGGAGAGGATCTAAAGTATAATGAATACCCAGTGGCTATCATTGATCATCAGGTGAGACAGCTACGATCCAAGTCGATTTCAATGGTGAAAGTGGTGTGGAGAAACCATTCTATTGAGGACTATACCTGGTAGTTGTAGCAGGACATGAGAGAACAATTTCCTCACTTGTTTCTACAATAAAGTATGTTTTAAATTCGAGGATGAATTTTCTTAAGGTGGGGAGAATGTAATACCCGTGATTTTTACCATTAATTTTCTCCAAATTAATTTATTTTAATTCGGGATTAATTAATTAAGTTTGGAAATAAATTTATTTTCTCAGAATTTAATTAATTGATCCAGTATTGAATTAAACATGTTTAATGTTCAAAAATTAAAAATGGTAGTTCGGGATATTATTTTGATATAATTTTCTACATGAAAGTGTTAAAATATTATACAAACTCGTGTTTAAAATTTGGGATCGATCCGAGTTCGGATTAAAAAGTAATTGAAGAAAATGACTAAATTGAAAACAGAAAACTTCAGTAAATATACACTAAATCGCCTGCTGGGCTCATTTGTAAATAAACTTCAGAAATTTATTATGACTACAGTACCCCAAACTCTCTCAAATATCCACTGTAGCACCCGAAACTTCAACAGGTCGTTCTCCCTCAGCCGGCCACCTTTTCAGTCGATTTAAGAGCCTAAATTGTAGAGTTTGACGAGACGAACAAGTACATACCAATATTAGCTACTACATTTTCCAAAATTGCAAGATTGGAGTGTCAAAAGTTTGTGAGAAATCAGTCACTATCATTCCTCCTCCGGTCAAAATTAAGCTCCCAAACTGCCAAAATCAGGCTCAGAGGCATCGAAAACCCCTAGAAACACCAGTGCACGATGGTGAAAGCTTGAGATGGCTGCTGACGAAGGAGGCCAGAGTTCTCGACACCGGCGAGACAAATCCACACGATCCGGCCAAGTGGTGGTGCATTAGGGCGCGTGGTGAGTGGATCTATGCTCCTGGTGATGTTGCGCAGCTGTCTGGAGGAGCTGGTGGCTTTCCGGCCACCAGAGACGGTGGAGCGTGGGCTCCACGCACCGCCGTCTACCGTGGCTGTGGGTCCCACTCCGACGAGCCTCCAAAATATTTTTAAAAAATACTATAAATTATTTCGGATAACTTTTATAAAGGCTAGATATGCATACGATGTGTAGATTTTAAATTAAAAATCCCAGAAATGCATGTGAGGTGTCTAATTTATATGTTTAAGCTTTAAATATGTTATTAGGATATTAAATAAGTTATATTAGGATCGAATTGGTATTTAAATAAATAAGATAGATCGATTGATTAATTAATCGGACTGTAAATCGAATTAAAACGGTAGATATATCGAATTAATATAAAAGTTATTAATTGATATTGGTGGATATAAAATAAGCATATTTTGATATAATAAATGGTGCGATGACTTCAACATGAAAATAATAAGTAAAATATTATTTATTATTACTATAAAGTCTGTGATGATAAATCTGGGTAATTTTGTAGGCCCGTTATGTGGCGATGAATATAGAAGTGTGTTTGCTTGCAGAAACGGGCTCCACTAGTTGGAGAGATATCCGATTTACAGAGGAAATGCGGCCAAAATTTCAGTAGAACTTTCTCATAAAACATGTCATTAAGTTTAAGCATTAGAAATATAAGTTATGATTATGTTAGATATAAGTCGATGTATATACGAAATGTCAATATAGAATTCTAGAGTTTCTAAGAAATTAAGATATTCCCATTTTTTGGGTCTCTGTTAATTATTATTATTATTATTCTGTAGATAATCAGAGAGCCTAAGGAGGGTCGAGTACTTTTGGAGTGCAGGGAGGCGCTTATTCTACCTGTGAGTTAATTTCAAATTTATGATATTGCTTGTAGAACGTATATTATTATTTTATATAACTATAATTATATTTTTGATTATTAATAACTATTATATTTATTAAATACATATTTATATTTATTATCAAACACATAGATATCATGCGTATGTGGCATTAAAAATCATTATATATATTATATATATATGTATGCATATATTATATATTGCATTTGGATATAATGTGATGTGATGGAATGAATATATTTCTGTGATTCTTTGCTTGTGGACGAAGGATAATTGTGGGACGAGCTACCTGATGTGTGTCATCAGGCTGTGTGCACACATGAGTCAGGTATGTTTATGGTTATGATGGAAAGATCGGGACTTGTTTGGTGTAGTGCTCGGACGCCGATCTATTATTTATTTTTATGATATTTTGCTATGGCTGTGGCTTGTTCAGTGTAGTGCTCAGATGCTAGACAATTTATGAATTAAGCGAATGATATTGGAATAAGATCTAGAGAACCAGATTTGGTTATAGGGTAGAGGGTTACTAGGTGTTCTACCTCAATTCTCCTCCTTGATTGTTGTGAATGTTGCATTCATTGGAGTGTTGTGTGTGTGTGTGTGTGTGTGTGTGTGTGTGTGTGTCTATATATATATATATATATATATATATATATATATATATATATGATGCGTGCGGCTTAGGTTGCATTTCATAAATATTCGATTAACTTACTTAGTGAGGTCTGACTCCCCTCAATCCATTTTTTTAGGATTGCTTTCAGACCTTGTATGTTCAGATTCTATGCTGGATTCCTACTTCACCGGCAACTCAATGTATGTTTCATTTTATGTATTTGTGTGGTTTTTCATCTAAAGCTGCAGTAGAACTCTTTGATATGGATTTGATTTGAGATGTCGTTGATCGATGTTTATTTTATATGACTATACTATTGATATTTTTGTGAGTGGTGTGATGAGTGAGAATCCAATTTAATATGCTGGATATTATACTATACTGAGCTTGAAATGGTATTTTTATAATTTATGGAGTGTTTTATATATTGAGATTGGTATATTCTATTTATATTTGTTGGTATTATGGATCAAAGGCTTGCTACGGGTTTGGGTCGTGACAAATGCAATGTTGTTTTACATCTTTCTTATCTATATAAATACTTAAATTGTGAGGATTTTATTTTTGCCACCTAGGATTCTAGGAAGATGTAATACCCATAATTTTTTACATTAATTTTCTTCAAAATTTTTTAATTTAATTCGGGATTAATTAATTAAGCTCGGAATTAAATTTATTTTCCCGGAATTTAATTAATTGGTCCGGTAAGAAATTAAAAGGGTTTAATGTTCAAAAATTAAAAATAATATTTTGGGATGTTATTTTAACATAATTTTCTTCATGAAAGTGTTAAAATATTATACGAACTCGTGGTTAAACTTTGGGATCAATCTGAGTTCGGCATAGTAAGTAATCAAAGAAAAGGACTAAATTGAAAATAAAAAACTTCACCTTATATACACCAAATCGTCTGATGGGCTAAATTGAAAATCAGAAAGTTTGGAAAAATTATACTGTAGCCCTCAGATTCTCTGAACGTAATCACTGTAGCACTTAAACTTTCAACCAGTCGTTCTCCCTCATCTGGCCACCTTTTTAGGCGATTCAAGAGCCTAAATTATAGTACTCGATGAGACCTATCAGTACGTACTAACAATTTCAGCAACCGTAGCTGGTGGAGAGAGAAATGAGTGTCGGAAGTTTCAGCGAAGTTAAATTTCATTGTTCATCAATTTTTAACAGTTTTTAATAAAAATTGACACTGGGTAATTGTAGATTGTGAGGAGTAGAGTAATTTAGACACCTGAACTGATGAAATTGGAGTTGAATCGGAGGTGAACGGAGGAAAATATGAATTCATCACCGCCGGTCTATTTTCTAAGATCAAAAAAAATATAGGCATAGGGGTGGCACGTGGAGACTATATTCGGGTTCTCCATCAAATTTCAAATAGATCTGGAGCTTTCGGCCGCCTGAATCATCGTGGAAGGCGGCGCGTGAGGCCCTCACGCCATCGTTGGCGGTGGTCCGACAAGCTTCTCCGGTGAGGTCCCGAGATATTTTTTAAAAATTCTAAAAATTATTTCGGACAACTTTTGTAAAGGTTGATTGATAACCGATGTGTAGATTTTAAATTAAAAATCCCGAAAGTTAAAACACAGTCTATGGAAATCCCGGACGCGAGCACTAAGTATTAAATTTATACGTTTAAGCTCCGAATATGTTGTTAGGATGTTAAATAAATTATATTAGAGTTGTTTAAATTTTTAAATAAATAAGATAGATTAATTTAATAATTAATCGGACGGTAAACCGAGTTAAAGCGGTAGGTGTATTAATGAATAAAAATGATAAATAAATGATACTGATCAATATTATTGAGAATAATTTGTTGGATAAAATGTGATGATATTTTAGATATAAATAAGTAGCTATTATATTATTAGCTATTGTTATGATATTTTATTAATAATAAGTAAATTAAAATAAATATAAAATTTAATAAATAAAATAGTAAAATAAATTAAACTAAATGAATAGGTAAAATATTATCGATTGTAATTACAATAATATTAATGGATATTAAATGATTATATTTTTGTAAATTAAGTGGTGACAAGGTTTGATAAGAAAATAATAAATAAAATATTATTTTTATTACGTAAATATTTGTGATGGTAAATCCGGGTAAATCGGTAGGCCCGGTATGTAACGATAATTATAGAAGTGTGTTTGTTTGCAGAAATGGGCTCCACTACGGTGGAGAGATATTCAATTTACAAAGGAGATGCTGCCGAATTTTTGGTAGATTTTCTCGTAAAGCGTGCGATGAGTTTAAAACATTAGAAATATTAAGAATACGATTACCGGTAGAGTTAAGCCGATGAATATACGGCGTGTTAAATAGAATTCTAGAATTCTTAGTAAATTTTGATGTTATTCATTAATCTAAGTTATTATCATTAATTATGTTCTGTAGAGAATCCCAGAAGCCAAAGCGGGCTAGCGATGCAAAAGGGATTTGAGTCGCATGCAAATATCTGAGTTAATTTTATATTTATGATATTGCTCGTAGAATGCAAGCTATTAATTTATGTACAAATTTTTATATATTTTCAGTTATCAATAATTATTATATTTATTAAATATATATACATTTATATTTTATATCAAAGTGTATCGATATCATGCATAAATAATTATATGAATAAGTGTGCATTGAATAATTATTTATATATGCTTATATTATATATTTTATATATACATGGTAATATGGAATTGAAAGAATACGTGAAGGTGATAAATGAAAAGAAATATGTATAGTCTATGAATAGTGTTATATTTATATGTTGTATGAAAAATTTTGATATAATGATTGTAATATGATATTATGGAATGAATATGCTTTCTGTGATTCTGTGCTTGCGGACGGAGGATAGTTGTGGGACAAGCAACTTGATGGGTTTCAACAGGCTATGTGCACACAAGAGTCAGGTATGTTGATTGAGATTGATGTTAAGGACGAGGCATGCTCGGTTGTGGATCTCGAGCATCGATCCTTTATTGATGTGTTATAACTGTGGCGTGCTCGGTTGTGGATCTCAGGTGCCAGGCGAGTATATTGGATAAAGAGAAATAATTGGAATAAGAGAGCCAAAAGGATTATGGGGTAGAGGGTTACTCGGTGTTCTACCTCAGTCCTCCTCCTTGATTGTTATGAATGTTGCATTCATTGGAATGTTGTGTGTATACATTATATATATTTATTATGAATGTTGTTTGTGGCTTAGGTTGCATTTCATAAATATACAATTGACTTAATCAATGAGGTCTGACTCCCCTCAACCCATTTTTTTTCAGGATTTGTTATGAGACCTCTTACATTGAGATTCTAAGCTAGATTTCTACTTCACCGGTCATTCAACGTATGTGTTATTTTATGTATTTTTATGTTCCCATCTAGAGCTGCAGTAGAACTCTTTTGGTTTGGTTTTGAATAAAAGTATTGTCTGTCGATATTTAAATTATTATTATAATATTATATGGC
>CANYLF011089527.1:0-21049 GCA_948193215.1 Bocquillonia castaneifolia
GGAATTACGAATGATATTTTGCTTTTAATAAATAAATAATATGTTTGTTTTGGTAAAAATGATATGTTTTCTAGCATTAATAGTTATAATTTATTTTTAGAATTAAAAGTTTTAATAGAACTTATAAATATAAAATTAAAACACCGCTTGAAATGTTAGATTTTATTAAAAAGATAGATTATTTTCCAAATGTATAGATAGTTTATAGAATATTATTAACTATTCATATTACTGTAACATCAGCAGAACGTAATTTTTCAATACTAAAATTGATAAAATCTTACTTCAACTATGTTAAAAGAAAGATTAAGTAATTTAGTTATATCGCTAATTGAAAAAGATTTAGTTTAAGAATTAGAATATAAAATTTTAATTAGTGAGTTTGCATCCAAAAAGTATGAAAAATAATTTTTAAAATGATTTCTTTTGTTATTTTTTTTTATTAATGGAAGGCCACATATATAAGATGTCTAGGGCTTTAAATATGTTTGAGCTGGCAATGTTAGTGTTAAATTGAAATTTAACACTTATTACATCGGCATATATGGAAAATAGTATTAAATATAATTTTGAAATCTTAAAATATCCTAAAATGACAAATAAATCTAAACAAAAAATTAAAGTTGAGGAAGTTTTGTGTTACAAATTGAAATTCAAGGACCAGGGGTGAAATTAAGCCCATAAACGAGTGTGTTAACAGAAATTAAAGTATATTTTATTGTTAATTACGCTCTTAAATAATTATGATGATGACTATTGTTATAAAAAAAAATATGAATTTGTTTAAAGTTATAAAAGAAATTGAAAAAAAAAACCTTTAGCTTAACCAGTACTTCACAATATATTAAAAAAAAATATAACTTATGAAAACTAAACGGTGCTAAATTAATTATTTTACCATAATATACCATAATCCATTAAAAGGGACTCGGGCGAGATTTTTTTTAAAAAAAATACTGTGCATCAAGTTTGGCGTGGGTTACTTGAGGTTGAGTGAAACATTAGTGGCATTAATTAATTGAATTATTTGAAGACATTGATGATAATTAATGATTTATCTCATGGCAATAATTAATCATGATACTTTAGATTAAAATGAAACATTTTAAAGTATAAGTATTGAATGAAATATTTCTTCATTTAGTTTTCTATACTTACATTAGAATTATAAATATTAAGTCATCTCCCAATCAAAAATAAATAAATATTAAGTCATCTGATGAGAGTTGATAAATGACATGTGAGAGAGGATTCACTTTTGGTCCCATATGTAATCCAGTGACCTATTTAACAAGTCATTTTTTACCTATAAATGACCTATACTAGTAGGTCATTTTCAAGTGTACTGAATGCACCGGTGTTGCTATAAAATGACTCATAAGGCAACGCCTCGAGTCGATTCAGTTTAGATGAGACTAAAACCAATTAATTCTCAATCTTAACATAAAAAATTTAACCAAATTGAAATCAGTTCATAAACTAAAATTGATCTTAAGTGAATGCTTTGTTTACTTCAATTTGGTTTGCTCTATTCAACTTTTAATTAATTTATTTATTTATAAATATTTTATTCTATTTTTATACATTTAGTTAAAAACTAGTTGTTTTCTTCACGTGCGCTGCACGTGGTACTCGTTACTAATATAATTATGTTCTCAAATTATTTTTCTTACTTTTTAAGCTAAACCATATTACTTGTTTACCAATAAATTTATGATATAAAGATAAAAGTTTATAAACCTTTTTAATTTTATGTCTTTCATCTTCTATTCATGCATTTTAATTTTATGTTTTCAATCTTTAATCCATGTTTTAATAGCTTGAATAATGAAAAATTTTGTAAAATTAGTTTAATCATTTTTTTAGAGAGAAGAACAACTCTAAATTTTCAATCTTGATTTTGTTAAATTTATACATCTCAAGATCTAATTACAGCTTCCCATAAGACCTAAAAGAATTAACACTTGTTTCAAATAATTACAAGTAGCTTTTTATAATTTAGATTTTGATCAAGACTAAACGTCACATAATTTTTGATTTCTAACCAACTTTTTAGGTATTTACAATCTTCAAATGCCCATGACTTCTTTATGAAAATTATAGATATCGATTTTATCTTGAATTTAGGCTTTTAAATCACTCAATTCTGAATCTTTTAGCTCAAGTTATAGCCCGTTGAATGTGTTACACTTTCAAGCTGTAAATTTCACATTAAAAATTTGAATTTCCTATGACAATTCAATATAAATACGAATTTAATTTAAATAAACTAATTAATCACTAATTCTACTCTAATCATAATCTAAATTTATTACTAAATAGACTTTAAATAAATAGTTGATGGCCATAGAAAAAAGAACACTCAAACTGATAAAATAAATAAATAAATAAATTATATATATACTTTTTAAATATTAGGTCTTCAATCTTCAATTTATTCTTCATTAGCTTGAATGATGGAAAAATTTATTAAATTAGCTTTAATGTTTTGATATATTTATCTCTATCAAGATATAACTACAGTTTCCCATAAATCCTAGCAAGATTATAAGTTGTATTAATTAATTACAAATAGTTAATTATTTTAAAATTTTGATTTCAATCAGGACTACACATAGCTTTTAATTTGAAACTCACTTTTCAGGTTTTTACAATCTTCAAATAGCTACAACATATTCATGAAAATTGTAGATATTGATTTTATCTTGAATTTAGACTTTTGAATCACTCAATTTCAAGTCTTTTACATCAAGGTATGACCCGTCGAATGTGTTACACTTTCAAGCTGTGGATTTTACATTTTTAAGCTGCGAATTTCACATTAAAATTTAAATTTCCTATGAAAATTCAATATAAACATGAATTTAATTTAAATATACTAATTAATCATGAATTCTACTATAATCATAATCTAAATTTATTACTAAATAGACTTTAAATAATTAGTTGATGGCTATAGAAAAAAGAACACTCAAACTAATAAAAAAATAAATAATTCACGGTTAAAAAAATAAAAAAAATAATTTATATACCTTTTTAAGTTTAGGTCTTCAATTTTTAATCGATATTTTAATAGCTTGAATGATGGAGAAATTTATGAAATTAGATTCATTATATTTCATGAATGAAAGAGAAAACCCAACTAATCTTAAATTAATCGTTGAAGCCTTTGGGTTTCGTGTATATCATAGAATTCTTCCTGGCTTTCTTATTTATGCTTCGAGAGAGAAAAGAAATTTTTTTTAGACTTGGTTCAATCTATTTATAACTCTTAACCCCTAACTAAGGTTACCCATAAATGCTAGAATAATTAGGACTTGTTTCAATTAATTTGAAAATAAGAAATCCTTATAAAATTCAGATTTCTTCTGAGACTGTATAGAGCGTCTAACTTGCAACTCAATTTTGAGTTTCCTACAGTATTTGAACGGTTACGACTTCTTCATAAAAGTTGTAGATCTCTATTTTTTTCTTGAATTTAAGCTTTTGAATCATCCAATTCTAAGTTTTCTAGCTAAAGTTATGGCCCTTCAAAGTTACAGTACTGTCAAACTGTGAATTTTGTGTTAAAAATCCAAATTTCCTAAGAAAACACAAACTTTTAATATAAATCTGAAATTAATTTATATAATAAAGTGAAATTTCACTAAATATATAATTTTTATTATTAATAAATGTCTTTTAATTCTAATAATATATATTTATAATTTTCATTATACTAATTTATAATTTTATGATTAAATTTAACTAAATCCATATATTATATGGATTTATATATATTTTTCAATTATTATGTTTTATTGTATGTTTGAAATTTTAATTATACTAGTTGTTTTCTTCACGTGTATTACACGGGGTACTCGTTACTGATATAATTATATTCTCAAATTATTTTTCTTACTTTTTAAGCTAAATCATATTTACTTAATTACCAATAAATTTATGATACAACGATAAAAATTTATAAAACTTTTTAATTTTAAATCTTTCATCTTCTATTCATGCATTTTAATTTTATGTCTTAAATCTTCAACCCATGCTTTAATAGATTGAATCATGAAAATTTTTGTAAAATTAGTTTAATCATTTTTTTAGAGAGAAGAACAATATTCTAAATTTTCAGTCTTGGTTTTGTTAAATTTATACATCTCAAGATCTAATTACAGCTTCCCACAAGACCTAAAAGGATTAACACTTGTTTCAATTAATTACAAGTAGCTAATCCTTTTATAATTTAGATTTTGACCAAGACCAAAGGTCACATAACTTTTGATTTCTAACTAACTTTTTAGGTATTTACAGTCTTCAAATGACCACGACTTCTTCATGACAATTATGGATATAGATTTTATCTTGAATTTAGGCTTTTAAATTACTCAATTCCGAATCTTTTAGCTCAAGTTATAGCCCATCGAATGTGTTACACTTTCAAGCTGCGAATTTCACATTAAAAATTCAAATTTCCTATGACAATTCAATATAAACACGAATTTAATTTAAATAAGCTAATTACACACTAATTCTACTCTAATCATAATCTACATTTATTACTAAATAGACTTTAAATAAATAGTTGATGGCTATAGAAAAAAGAAAACTCAAACTAATAAAAAAATTAAATTATATATATACCTTTTAAATATTAGGTCTTCAATCGTTAATTCATTATTCAAGCTTGAATGATGGAAAAATTTATTAAATTAGCTTCAATATTTTGATCTATTTATCTCTATCAATATATAACTACAGTTTCTCATAAGTCCTAGAAAGATTATAAGTTGTATTAATTAATTCTAAATCGTTAATTATTTTAAAATTTTGATTTCAACCAAGACTACACATGGCTTTTAATTTGTAACTCATTTTTCTAGTTTTTATAATCTTCAAATAGCTACAACTTATTCATGAAAATTGCAGATATAGATTTTATCTTGAATTTAGGCTTTTGAATCACTCAATTCCAAGTCTTTTAGGTCAAGTTATGGCCCGTCGAATGTGTTACACTTTCAAGCTGTCGATTTGACATTTTCAAGATGCGAATTTCAAATTAAAATTAAATTTCCTATGGAAATTCAATATAAACACGAATTTAATTTAAATAAACTAATTAATCATTAGTTCTACTCTAATCATAATCTAAATTTACTACTAAATAGACTCTAAATAATTAGTTGATGGCCATAAAAAAAGAACACTTAAACTAATAGAAAACAAATAATTCACGGTTAAAAAATAAAAAAATAATTTATACACCTTCTTAAGTTTAGGTCTTCAATCTTTAATCTATATATTTAAGCTTGAATGATGGAGAAATTAATGAAATTAGATTCATTATTTTCATGAATGAAAGAGAAAACTCAACTAATCTTAAATTGATTGGTGAAGCCCTTGAGTTTCTTGTATATCATGAAATTCTTTCAGGCTTTCTTGTTTATGTTTCGAAAGAAAAGAGAATTTTTTTTTAGACTTGGTTCCATCTATTTATAACTCTTAAACCCTAACTAAGGCTACCCAAAAATTCTAGAACGATTATGACTTGTTTCAATTAATTTAAAATAATAAATCATGATAAAATTCGAATTTTTTTTGAGACTACATAGAGTGTCTGACTTGCGACTCAATTTTTAATTTCCTACAATCTTTGAATGGCAACAACTTCTTTATAAAAGTTGTAGATCTCGATTTTCTCTTTTAACTTACTCTTGAATCATTCAATTCCGAATTTTCTAGCTCAAGTTACGGCCCTTCAAAATTGCAGCAATATCAAACTGCGAATTTTTTGTTAAAAATCCGAATTTCCTAAGAAAATACAAACTTTTAATATAAATCTGAAATTAATTCATATTGAAATTTCACTAAATATATATTTTAAATCCTAATTGACTAAGGATTTTATTTTTTTATTAATAAATATATCCTAATTCTAATTGATTAAGGAATTCCATATTTGTTATTAATTAATTGAAATAATTAGTAAATAACTATTTTAACCTTCGTTAAAATCTTTCAACAATCTAATTAAGGAATGGCAAGATGGTCAATTTACCTGTTCTCCCCCTCTCACTTTTATATATGTTATAGATTAATATATAATTTATATTTAATGAATATTTTAAATCTTAATTGGCTAAGGATTTTATTTTTTTAATAATAAATATATCATAATTCTAATTGATTAATGAATTCCATATTTGTTATTAATTAATTAAAATAATTAACAAATAACTATTTTAACCTATCATTAAAACCATCCAACAATCTAATTAGGAAAAGAGAAGAGGGTCAATTCGCCTATTTATCCCCCTCCCACTTTTATATATGTTATAGATAAGTAAGTCCATAATAGTCATTATAATATGTATAAATACACAAAAAAAAAAATTTAACCTTCCATCCAATTTGATTTGTCAATCTAAAAAGTCGAACTAAAATCAAAAACTAAAATAAACCAGGTATGAATATTTCGAATCAAATAATATAACTCAATTCGATTTAACTCTTTCAGTTCCAATCAATTTTTGCTCACCACTAGAAAGGGTGAAAATTCAAGAAAACATCAAATTAAAAAATTCAGCTCAAATCCAAATCCACACTTAAATATCATAATAATATATCATCCATCCAAAAGTTTATTCATGTTAATAAGGATTAAAAATCCATCCATTATAAATTTAAAAATAAATTATATTCATAAACAAAAAGTAAATTATAGAGATTTAAAATAATTTTTTTGGCAATTGATTTAAAATAATTTATCAATACACATAACTTAAAATTTTTGTATTTAAAATCTAACATTTCAAATTTAAATTTCAAATAAAATCTACAAGTCATTTTACCCTTAAAACTTGAAATGTATAAATTCCAGATCCTCATTAAAACATATTAAAACAAATCCATTTAATTCTCATATAAAAAAATTATTTCAAATTCAAATCTATGTTCGTATACCTCATGCATTCACACATCTCATGCATCCATGTGAAGAGATCATTTCCCCTTGATGAGTTGAAAATAAGTTGAAGATAATAGGATGTGGGATCGCCATCTCCCCAAGTCACATCACCTCAAATCAATTACGAAGGAAGAAAATGCAATCTACCACATGAGAACACTCTAAACATGAAATAGCAAGGTTGATTACAATATTACATGGATTCAATAAAGCCTTCGATAAGGAGAGCTAATACCCCTCAATTTCTACAACTTCAAAATCAATCTTTACCTGCACTAAGGAAAAAAAATGAAAAGTAATAATTTCTTAGTTTCAACAAAATAATACTACAAAACTGACTCTGCATAAAATTTCTTGTTGCCATCGTTTTGTTTTGAATGTGGATGTTGGTAACCCTATAAGTAGGATGAAGTTCAAAACAAGAGACAACAAAATTTCTCACTGAACACCAGAGTCCGATTTGTAGATGCTTCATTTTAGTATTCCATTCTGTTTAAAATTCTATTTCTTCTGGAAAAGTAGCCCCTCCCGAGTAGACATACTGCATCTCCTCCTTCCATGTCTGCAGAACAGAAACCTCATTAGCTATTAAAGGACAGATTGACTCGCTTATGTAGAAGATAACTTGCCTCGTGTCTATAGGCAACCCTCATGTGGGGTACATTTGTCTTATGAATATCATTTCCTTCTGGACCCCTCATAAAATATCTGTTACCAAGCCAATGCACCTGTAGAAGTAACCCAAAAAAGGATGAATGTAAATTTCATCAGCAGTTGGAAATTTTAATGCAAAAGAAATCACTTGTAATGCAGCTACAATTTCAGTGATGATGCAAGTTGTTTTGGGAAATTCCTCCAATGCAAGGCTCATTAGATCATAGCACTTGATATTTCATATTTTACATAAACATCTTTTTGGCTTTTAATCAAAATTTGCTAATTTACTGATGGAAGAGCACAGAACAAATAATTCTGAGGTTTGTCTGTTCACGCCTATGGCGCTCTTAAATATCCCCACCTTTGCAAAATGGGAAAATCCAGATTGATAGACAGAATTCCTTGCTATCTCACATAGGTCGCATGAACTGAGCTTCCAAACCTATAAAAAGAATCCAAATAATATAACAAATGCCACTGACATAATTAATGAAGAAAAAGAAAATAAAGATGACCAGACCTTTGCTGCAATGCTGTATTCTTCCACCAATGGTTCCCTTGTCAAATGAATTTGCAAAGGATCATCAGTTGAGAGAGAGACATTCAGGCCACGCTGGAAGAACATTGGAAACGGGTTTCGATGATAATCCAAGAAAAGGGAATTGTTGCTTAATGGTGACATTGCCAATCCAACCTGATAATGAATGGAAAAGTTGCTGACAGGTTAACCATTTATCAGACTTGACGCATACAATAACAAAGCCAAGAAATGAAAATAGAAAGGCTATTGGCTCGGACCCCAATCTTAAAGCTTACCAAGGTAAAAGTACCCCCTCACACCACATTAAATGAATAAAGAAAATAATAGAAAGGCTATTGCCCTTTTTGGGGCTATTGAATCAGGGTTGGAGGGAGAATATTGAAGACAGACTTCAATATTTGTGTAAAGTGATTTTAAACAGAACTTTTGCATTCATAATTACAAGCTCATGATTTAACCAATAAACCAAGCAATGGGCCCAAAAACTATAATATGTGCTGCAGGAACTAATAGGGTTGACTGTGCAGTTGTAGAAATTACCTAAATGACAAGAACAGATTGAATATATGTAGTGACAAGTTGATGCTGGTGGGCAGGCAGTTATCTTTTAGAAAGCCTTAGGCCCTTATTCTATTTAGAATGTAGAATGCAAGGCATGTAGAGCAGACCTGAGCAAGGTAATACAAGTATTGCAATACAGGCGACTTCCGCAGGTTAATCCCATGAGATATATTATGGCAGACAAGGAATCCAGCAGCTAAATGGTCAGTATCACCAGCCTGCATATGATGCAAGCATCAACAGCAGCTCAGCAATTAAAGGAAGTCTACAGAATATACCAAGAACAAATAAAAACCTCTCCACAATGTGGCCGAAATTTTATGGTCGGAAATCCTTTAGACTCACGAAGCTGCAAACAAAACGAGCACTGCAAGTTAATTAAGGACTTAGCACGATATCATCTCTCTTTTTTTTTTTCAGTTTTCCCTAAAACAAGACAAAAAAAAGGCTATAAAGAAAAATAAAAATGAATAATAATGCAAAAAGAAAAAAAATCAGCAGAATGCTTTATTGCTCAACGCAAGTAAAATAGTACAACTAAATCAGATATAGCTAGAAGTTTTATGCACTCCAGTAATCAATTAAATAAAATTCAACATTCGAGTATCTCAGTACTTGAAATACCAAAATTAGATTTTGGTCTCATTATGTATCAAGGAAATCACCAGATAAAACCCATAGACAACATGCATTAGCCCAACTAGTAATGGAGACAATCACACAGCATTAAGGACAGCATTGTGCTAATATTAACGTCGGAACATCCAATTTCTTAACAGGGAAACAAAATCCTCGATCATTTAATTCATAGCCAAAGGAAACAAGAATATAATAGAAACCTTGTTAAGAGTATATAGGTTTGCGTAGCAGTAATAAGCATAATATGAGAAGGCAGGATTGAATTCATTAGTCCATTCAGCCGGTGTTGGCATGTGCTTAGTTGGACGCCTTTCAGGTCTACTTTCGTCATCTACAATATCTAATCCCACCACCTGCACAAAAAAATCAAAATAATCATTTAATAAAATTTGTAGATTAGACTACTTTGGCTATGTTGGCGATTTGGGGTTAAATCAAGATTACACTGATAATGGTGAATTTTCTTGATAAAAACCGAGGGAGACCGAAGTAAAACTATCAAAAGATTTGAGGTGGCTTATAACTTTTTTTTTCACAAAATGTCTTATAGGTCATATGCAATTGTTTAGTTTCAAAAAAAATTGGGGGTGGCCACAAGCTTCTTAGTAGTTCTGCCCCTAAATGTCAGTAACATTATATTGGAACACACACAGGTCTTTCACAATAAAAAGATTGATTTTTCATGTTTCTCTCCGTTCGAGTGTGTGATGTTGGGTGGGTGCGTGGTTGCAAATGTGTGTAAAGATGTAATCACACGGTAGATATCAACAAATCCATTTTCCTGAATCATCCCCAAGCGAAAAATATAAACTTCGGTACCATATAAATTACAAACCACACAAGTGTCAACTGTTAACTAGACAATTTAACATTCAGGCAAAACAACACATTAGCTTACCCAATTAAGAAATACATGTAGTTGAGGATGAGAGCTTGGATTGATTGTGACTTCAAATAGTGGGATAAAAACATTATCAAGAATATTCTGAAAAGATTTAACAGTTCCCAGTTGCTTGTACACATTGTATAGCCTTGGTAGCTGCACATTCACAATTATATTTAACATAAAAATTAGTCTCTTATATTTGTTTTTTGGAAACTAACAAACCATTGACTGAACTGCATATAGAAAATAGATACTAGATTGCAAGATTGCAGCTGTACATAGAAAAGAGAATGCACTGCATATGCCAGTTGTCATTTGGCCAATACGCCTATGGATATTGAAGTATCAACATATTGTCTTTGACGATCTCTAAACATATAGAACGACATAAATCTCGTGAACTACTTCTTGGAGTTTTCCATCAATTCATATTACTACCAAGTTGAAGGGCATTTAATAGCCCAAATCACATCAATACTGAAGTTAACCATACCATTCTAATCAATTCAAAGACAACTTACACAATATAGACATAACATTGCAGCTACAAGAACACCCCCCCCAACAAAAAAAAAAAAAACAGAAAAAGCATTAGGCATTTCATATTACCTGGATTAACCAAACAGCATTCTCACTATAGATATTGTTGTTGACAAACCAACTTGCTAGCAGGTCCCACTCACTCTGTTTCCTTCCGTAGATGGAAATCCTGTACTCAGCCATCTGAAAATTGTAAAATGACAAAAATCTAACACCAACAGCTATGGGAAAAAGAAGTCATTTCATATAAATCAATCCATATGCTAATAACTACCTCTCAATCAGTTTGTGTCAATTAATTCAGAAGCAAACGGAAGAAAAAAAAGAAGATATTAAATCAAATGAGAAACAACAGAACATCTAACATATGTATAACAATTGATATGTCATAGGATAAGTGTAAGAACCATCAACATCCAAGAGTAAAAGTCATGGCTACATGCTACCGAGATCAATGCCTAAGAGCATGAAAAGAAAAGGTATTGCCCATATAAAGGGAGATTGGAGGGCAGGGGCAGATATCAAAAAGGCTGGGTGATGATTAGATGAAAGCATCAACAGTAATTATTTTCTTGGTCTTTTGAAGTAAAGAAAATACGTAAATACACACTGAAAAATTATTCTAACAACTGAACAACAATCGCCAGTGTGAAGGAACAGCAGGCAACTATATGGTCCAGAAAAAGATGTTTAGAATAATACAAGTGCATCATAGATTGGAAACAATGGCATGATTTATAGAAAAAAAGAATTTAAAAGCAACACCAATATTAGTTTCAACCATGTGAGCATTTCAGGTGTAAACAAAACCTGGTATCTGCTTGCTTCCAGATCTGATAGAACTTCTTTTGTCACTTCTGCCAAGAAACGTCCTGTGATAATTCACTTCAAACGTCAGCAAGGCATCTTATTTCTTCTGCCTAAAATAACTCAATAGTACTTGGATCATCACTTCCACACCACATTAAAAGTCAAGAGGAAACAAAATAAGAAATCATGTTAGTTAGACACCATTTCAGATAATTGTTTTCAATTTGCATGCAAGTCCATCAGTCCAAAAAGGAAAATTAGAGAACAAGCACAAACTGACCAATGATATTGCTCACAAACTTCTGAATTACAGCTCAGATTCTTTTGAAACAAACCAATGTTCTTCACTTGTGGTGGTTAGAACACATAAGAAATTGGGCCAGTAAAAGGATGCCTCCAATGTCAAAGTTCAACAAGGCCGTCTACAAGGAGAAGAATTATGCCATTTACAAGAAAAAGAATTTCCTATTTTTGAATAGGAAATCATTTCTTACACTTCTTTGAACTCATTTAAGAGAATCCCACGACGTTGTTAAATGGTCACCATGAACCATGCATGATCAACTACAAATTTATAGAAAGAAAAAATCTCGAAGTCCTTTTATGTCCAGAGTCATTTTCATTAAAAGAGAATCATTCTTTTCCAATGCCTACCAAAACACTGAACCAATTTAAGTAACTTTTAGCCGTTACAGCCAGACAATGGAAGACAATACATCCTCCTAGAAAATATTCTCCATATGAAATATTTACCAAAGATGGCTTATTTTCTGAGCAAGAAACAGAGCTTAAGATAATATATAACTACAAATCCATCAAAACCTGTGTAGGTAATAAACATTTTACCTTGAATAAGATTATCTTGCTTTAAGAAAATTTCCCTGAGCCTGCTTTGTCCACAGGGATTGTATTTAAGATTGAATTTATCAAAACGATGGAAGGTGCTCTTGTCAGCATGAACATCCAACAAATCAACATTCAAGTCATGCCTGAAGTTCAATGTTCATAAAGTTAGAAAATCAATACAACTTCTTTTTACAGATAGAAATAATTTTGTTTTTAAAATAGAAGGCAAATAAACACCCAGTCAAGTCCAAACTCTCAAAAACTTCCTTCAGTGTCATGTATTTTCCATCTCTGAATATAACCACCTACAAAATATATATCGACAACAATCAGGAAAAAGAATGAAAAACACACTGGCATCATAGGAAAGTGGAAACAAAAGATCAAAGGTTATATAAGCAATTGGATGACATAAAATGATCAGAGAAAAATCAGATTATACCTCGTCAGGTTCCTTTCTTAGCTTTGACTTGATGAAGCATAGGAGATGCTTCTGGTTCATGCAAGCAGAATGATGCACATGAGTGTCAACTTTTCTGATATTGTAAAAATCACGATGTGGTGCACTTTTTTGATCCAGGAACTCCCTATCTGCGTTTACTAACAAATGAAGACGGAATTTCTGCAAGCGTTCAGATGTAAGTTGCAAGAAGAAGCACAAGTAATTAAAACATTAGTCTGAAAACAAATCCAAACAAAACTACCTCCTCAAGAAATCGCAATCTGTGATGGCATGCAGTGCGAACATTTCCAATTGATATGATTCTTAGAATGTGGTGCATATCAGTAAAAAATGTTGTCGCACTAGCAACAGGGAAAAGTTCTACAGTATCTGATTTCAAAAACGAAAAAAAAAAAAACCTTTATTCACGACCAATAAAATAAAAATAGAAAAAAGACCTTTAAAAGTTTAAATCACTTCTCAAGGAATACAAGAATAACTTGCAGCAGTAATCATTACACTATCTTCTAACAGCTTGGATGTTTAACAGAGCTTCTCAAATATGTCCTATTTACTATAGCATTTTTTTCCATCTGTCATTTTGTTCACCATTATGTTCTACTTCAATATCATTTCTCTAGCTTTGGGTTTCAGTAGATCATTCCTTCTGATGTTTTGAGTTTAGCAAGACAATTTAATCCTTTATTTATGCTAAGTGGGGCTACAGACTTTCCTAGGTAGCAATTTTTGCACAAGAGATGCTTCATCAACTAAATATCATGGATGCCTGCAGTAGACCAATTCAAGATCCTTACATGGAGCCTTACTGAAATTAAGCACTAGCACAGAGAATAATTGTACAGTTCACACTTCATTGTTTGATGGGGAATGCTCATGATCGAAATTTATAACATACGGCCCTAAAATGCTTCGAATATAAAGGCCAACAATACAAGAGTTTAATTATTTTTCAGTTTTACTACACTCTTGGATATCTTAGAAATTCCAAGATAGATTTCAGAGTTAACATGATCGAACCTTAGATTATTTGCAGTCTGGTATGAGTATGTATTAGGCTCACTTACTTTCCAAATTACCCAGGTTCTCACTAATTTAAAGTTTCAGAATCATACCCCTGTCTGAGCATCTTAACACTAACAAGATTTTAGAAATTTCTTAAGCTAGATGTTGGATCAAAATGTAGCATGTGATGGGCATGTAAATTCATTTAGCAAAAGAAGTTCATCAAGACAACTCTGAACTTTATTTAACACCTGACACCAGAGTAAAGAAAAAGATTGTCAATGGATGCACATTTGAATCCATAGATATATCACATTTTGATAACCAAACTGGATCAAGTAACTCTCTTATCAGATAATTTACCACTGGACAGACAGAGTTTAGGAAGAACTCAAGCCACATCTAATGGCTTGACCTCCAAAGTAACAAGTTTTAAAAACGCGAGTTAAAAAAATAAGTTGATGAATCTTTAGTGTAATTAATCTTGCTAATTACCATTTTCACTTGCATAAACACGCACTACTCCATCTTCCGTCCTAAAGTGATGCTGCACAAGAATTTAAGAAAATATGGATATAGAATAAGAACATAAATGACTCCTCTATGTTTTGGATAAACAAAATTCTAAAGTAACAAAAGTTATTTACAGAGAACTTCATACTGATAGGCAGAAAGTAACGTACTGTAGTTGCGGGAACAGGTTCAAAGTGAAATGGATCAGATTTCAACCCTGGTGTACTGGGTTCAGACATGGCTAGCTTCTTCCACGGAGCTTCTTCCCTGTAAACATACTTATTCCGCAAATCCAAACTTTCACGGATCATCTTCTTTACTTCTTCTTCTTCTATATTTCCAGGCTCTGAGTAAAAATATTTCCATAGAATGAGATCATATTCAACTATCCACTTCTATTTAAATTTCAAACAGGATCACTAAAATAAGCACACAATGTTCACTCTTAAATTAATTTTGTAAAGTAATTAATAATTTCAATAACATGATAATAGTTAAAATTGGGATTGCATATTGAAAGATAAGTATAATAGCATCAATAGCACATACTTCATGAAGGAAAGACAAAAAAAAAAAAACACTAAGGATTAGAAACTTGAGAATACCATGTGCTATTGTTCTCAGAGGTAGAATTGTTGCAGCAAAAGCAGGATCATTCCCAACTCGATGCAATGAAGATGTATCTACCTTTCTGTCAAGTGGATCAACATCGACTTTTGCTTCACCTCCATTGTCTCCAAGATTCTGATTTTGATTACTGCCTGCACTGCGACCCCTAAATGGTGGAACAGAAGAGTTTTGAACTTTTGAATCAACCTGCAAACTCATTTGTAACAGTATTTCATATTAATTCAAAAAATTTTATTTTAGTTATTCCATGTAAAGCAACCTAATTTGAAGTTCAATGTAATGAATGCCCATGTTGGAGTAAAATATTTTAATAGGAGTGATAGGACCATTATTTTGTTTTCTTTTAAAGACCATTGTGTAAGAAACATTACCATCTATGGCCAATATCCAAAGTTGAATTCAGTCAAGTTGCAGCACACGTGTGGTATAATGGATGTTGAAAGTGTCAAGAACTATGCAAAAGGGGAAAGAAAAAAACAGTGCAATTAAGCTACAATCTGATTGGCACCTACATTTATGTGATCAACAAAAGAACCCATGTTCCCATCATTGAAAATGGCGTCATCCTCATTGGCGTACTCTGTTCCTTCTTCATCAGAATCCCCCATATCTTCAAAAGCAGAGGCACCTGGGGATCTAGGGGTAATTAGCCTGCTGTGAGATGCCATCCTTGTAATGGAACTGGAGTAATTAACAGACTTGTTGTTTCCTGCATACACAAAGTAAAAAAAATTAGTGAGGTCCATCAACTCCCCCAAAAAGAAGAAAGGGGGAAATGAACAGAACAAAGCATGCTCTCATGATTTTTGTTAGCATATGCAGAAAACATAGTTAATGAAATAACATTTTTCTTAAGCTTTCAGTATGCGCAAACCAATGCTCAATATCTATCCAAGAAAAAAAAATGGAAAGCACAGTTCAAACACTTGTAAGTAAAACACCCGTAGCTGAGATCCTTTTAGCAATGTAGCTCCTGCTACATGATTTTGAAATCCCAAAAACGTAATTAAGAATTTCAATGGGGACTCAAAAATTTAAGTGCATAGTACTAGCCACAAAATTCAAGCAAATGTTTCCTTTCACTTGAAAATTAAGAATTATACAGAACATATATGAAAGTTGTGGTATTCGAATATAATGATGCAATAAAAATAGGTTTAATTTAAAAGCATTTCGTTTAATAAGTAAAAAGAAAACATGAGGTTTCAAAGATCTTCATATGTAATTACAGATACCAGTATAGGGTTTCTGTCATTAACAAAATTCAGTATAATTATAATATCGCATCATCAGGACTCAGGAGTTTCTACAGTGGGCCTATGGATCACTAGACACCTTCATTGAACCATATTCTATTCACTATTGAACTAGAAAACACCTACTTATGGGTTCCAAAAGTGTGACCACAAATGTGTCGTGAGGTAGGTGGCATATTGGAACCATTCGCATGGACCATGGTATATCTATGACACGCCAAGTATTTTCTGGTGACATATAATAATGCTAACATGGAGCAGATTTTGCGTTGTAGCCACCTTCATTTAGCGCCATCTCAGCAAATGCAAGCTGACAATATTTAGTTTTTTCCCCCCTTTTTTAATGCTTATAAAAGTAATCAACACAAATTTTGTACCAAAAAAAAAAAGTAATCAACACACAAACAAACAAAAGAAAAAAATAAAAAAAAAAGAAAAAAAAAGTTGAGCATCCATAATCCACAAATAGCAAAACCCTAAAAATTAGAAAACGAACCATCAAGTGCAGACGTTCTGAGAGGCGGCAATCCAGATGGAATAAAATTAACCCTATCACCACGATGACTCTCATCAAGCTTCACATCCTCATCGAACCAATTACTCAACACCACATTAGGCATCGAACACGATATCCTATAATTTCGTTGCACACTTTTATCAGTATTATCGTCATCATCACGTAACGAACTCGACGTCCATGCCTTCCGGTCACGCACTTTCCGCTCTATACTCACCGACTCTCCATCAGAACCGTACCCGTCACCATCGTCATCCTCGTCCCCGTCTTCGTCGTAAATATTTGCAGAAACTTTAGGTGAAGTACTGCGGTGACAGCGGATTTCGATAAGGCGATCGAGAACTTGATCGACGGTGCGCTTGTGAATGTAAAAGGCAGATATTGCCATCAGTGAAGCTCCTACTAGAGCCGCCATGGCTAGATGTAAGGACGGTAAGGATGGGTCCATGGTTAGCAAAACGACGCCGTTAATTTTACTTCTGAAGCTGAAATTAAATAACTTAAAAATGGAAGCGGAGCTTTTATGTGGGTTTTGATTTTGAGAGAACCAGTAAGTGAAGTCAAGAAGACCGTACTGCCAAAAACTAAAATGCGCAGGTTTTAAAGGTGATGCTGATGGTGGGACCCACGTTCAGCACACGTGTTTATGTATTACTGCCAGATGGATCTTGGGCCAGCGCAATTGTCGAGCGGGCCCAACTAATGCAAGGCTAATTGTTAGGCCTAAGATGGGCTTTATATGGCCCAGGTCTTCATCAGCATATGGGGCTGGTACCCTTGACCAAGTGCTAGCATAGAATGGACTGTTTCAATTTGAAGCTCAATTCTTTTCTACATAGCCCATGTCCTTTCTGTTCAATTTAGAGCATACTCATTTATATCTACAACATATATAAAAGTGGGATGGGGGAAACAAGTAAATTTACCCCTTACCCTTTCCTAATTAGTTTATTGAATGATTTTAATGAATGTTTAAATAGTTATTTAATATTTATTTTAATTAATTAATAACAAATATGAAATTTCTTAATCAATTAGAATTAGAATATATTTATTTATTAATAAAAAATAAATCCTTAGTCAAGTAGGATTTAAAAATATTCATAATTAAAATTTCAAATATATATTAAAAACATGATAATTGAAAAAATATATAAATCCATATAATATATGTATTGAGTTAAATTTAATAGAACTCGAAAAGTTAATGCTAAAATGGATAATTTGGCAAAATGGTGCGTTCTAATGTGGACGTCTAATGGACACGCCTGCTTGTCACGTCAGTCAAGGCGTGTGTCAATTCGAGGGTGGCTAAAATTGATACAACTAGAAAAGATACTTGAATAGATGGACAAAATTTAAAGCCGAGGCTAAAATTGATAATTTCATGATAGTTCTAGCTAAATAAAGTCTATATGCCAAATTATAAATATGTATTATTAGGATTAAAAGATATCAAATTATATATTTATTGAAATTTCACTTTATTATAGAATTAATTTTAGATTTATATTAATCGATTGTGTTTTCTTAGGAAATTCAGATTTTTAGCATCAAATTCGCAGTCTGACGGTGCAACAACTTCGACGGGCCATAACCTGGGCTAGAAAACTCAGAATTGGATGATTAAAAAGCCTAAATTCAAGAGCAAATCAAGATATAAAACTTTTGTGAAGAAGTCATACCCGTTTGGAGGCTATAGATATCAAAAAATTGAGTCGCAAGTCAGACGATCCGTGTAGTCTTAGGGAAAATCTGAATTTTACAAATAATTATTATTTAGAATTAATTAAAGTAAGTCCTAATCATTCTAGAATTTGTGACCATCCTTAGTTAAGGTTTAAGCACTATAAATAGATGAAAACCAAGGCTGAAAAATTAATATATCTTTTCTCTCACTAAAAATAAATAAGAAAGCCTAAAGAATTTAATGGTGAATAAGAAAAGCCAAGGGCTCCAATGATTAATTCAAGATTAATTTCCTTCATGAAAAATAATGAATATCATTTCACAAAATTCTACATCATTCAAACTATTAAAGAATCAATTGAAGATTGAAGACTTAAACTTAAAAAGGTATATAACTTTTTTTTTTATTTTCTTAACCATGAATTGTTTATTTTTGATTTGTTTGGATTTTATTTTTTTATATAGCCATCTACTAATTATTTAAAGTATATTTAATAATCAATTTAGATTATTATTATAGTATAATTAGTGATTAATTAGCTTATTTAAATTAAATTCTAATTTATATTTAATTTTCATGGGAAATATGGGGTTTGGAGACTGTAGATATCCGAAAATTAAGTCGCAAGTCAAACACTCTGTGAAGTCTTAGGAAAAATCTGAATTTTCCAAGGAATTATTATTTGGAATTAATTAAAAAAGTCCTAATCATTCTAGGATTTGTGAGCAGCCTTAGTTAGAGTTTAAGCACTATAAATAGATGGAAACCAAGGTTGAAAAATTAATATCTCTTTTCTCTCTCTGAAAATAAACAAGAAAAATTAAAAGAATTTCATGGTGGATAAGAAACTCAAAGGCTTCAATGATTAATTCAAAATTAATTAGGTTTTCTCTTTCCTTCATGAAAAACAATTAATGTAATTTCACAACTTTCTCCACCATTCAAACTATTTAAGTATCAACTGAAAATTGAAGACCTAATCTTAAAAAGGTATAAATTTTTTTTATTTTTTTAACCGTGAATTCTTTATTTTTTATTAGTTTGGATTTTTTTATAGCCATAAATTAATTATTTAAAGTCCATTTAGTAATCAATTTTATTATTATTATAGTAGAATTAGTGATTAATTAGTTTATTTAAATTAAAATATTTAATTTTCACATAAATTTTGGGTTTTAATATGAAATTCTTAGCTTGAAAGTGTAACACATTCGACGGGCCATAACTTGAGTTAAAAAATCGGAATTGAGTGATTCAAATGTCTAAATTTAAGATAAAACGGATACCTACGACTTTTATGAAGAAGTCGTGTCTATTTGAAGATAGAAAGAACGTGAAAAATGAGTTACAAATCAGAAGTTATGTGCATTATTGGTTGAAATCAACATTTTAAAATAATAAAACTACTAGTAATTAATTAACACAACTTCTAATCCTTCTAGGACTTATGCAAAATTGTAGTAAGATCTTGATAGAGATAAATAGATCAAAACAATGAAGTTGATTTAATAAAATTTTTCATCATTCATTCAAGTTATTGACGTATGAATTGAACATTTAAAACCTAAAATTTAAAAGGTATATATATGAATTATTTGTTTTTTTTTATTAGTTTGAGTGTTTTATATTCTATAGCCATCAACTATTTAAAGTTTATTTAGTAATCAATTTAGATTATGATTTGAGTATAATTAGTTCTTAATTAGTTTATTTAAATTAAATTCGTATTTATATTGAATTATTGTAGGAAATTCATATTTTTAATGTGAAATTCACAGTTTGAAAGTTCACCATATTCGACGAGCCGTAACCTTAGCTAAAAGACTCAAAATTGAATGCTCCAAAAGCCTAAATTCAAGATAAAATTGACATCTGCAACTTTCATGAATGAGTCGTGGCTATTTGAAGACTATAAATACCTGAAAAGTGAGTTACAAATCAATACCTTTATTTTCTACCATGAAATCTATGCTTTTTCTTAGTTTGGGTATTTTATTTCTCATGTCAATGAACTAATTATTTAAAGTCTTCTAGTCCTTCCAGGGCTTTTGGACAGCTGTAATTAGATCTTAAGATGTATAAATATATAAAAATTAAAACTAAAAAAGGGTTGTTCTTCTCTATATAAAAAAATTGATGAAAAATTGGAGACCTAAAATTAAAACGCATGAATTGAAGATTGAAGACTTAAAATTAAAAAAAGGTGTATAAATTTTTATTTTTGTACCGTGAATTCATTGGCAATCAAGTAATATGGTTTAGCTTAAAAAGTAAAAAAAATGATTTGATAACATGCTTATATCAATAACGAGCACCACGTGCAACACACGTCAGCAAAAAACTAGTATCTAGAAAAATCTAGAGCCAACTTGTAAAAATATATTTAGTCTAGATTTAAGTATAAAATACAAAACTGAACTGAACTCAAATCAAATTTAAATTTAAATTTATATAAAAAATAACAAATCCGAACACGTACAAATGCAGCTCATAAATATAAATCCAGTAACGCCAATCAGTATCAACTGCTGCTGCATACATGC
>CANYLF011089807.1:0-10580 GCA_948193215.1 Bocquillonia castaneifolia
AATGCAAATTTTCCAGATGCTGCTGCATTAGCACCTTAGAAATTTGATAGAAACAGATGCCAGGTACAGGAGAAAAATTAATAAACAGGCAAGTAAGATTCAGGAAATAAATGGAAACATAAACCATGGTTACGAGAATTCGCTCCCAACAAGGTACTAGGTTGTCAGAACATCAGTTCCAATTCATGGTTGGAACTCTAAGAATACTAGGAAGGCGTTTTGGAACTCTACAGTAAGAGTTCCCATGTAAATAAAGACAGAAGCGAAGAGAGGAACAAAGATGTTGATGGAGCACGTTATTGGCAGAATGTTTACAAACGACGTGCTAAAAACAGTTCTAACGCACAAGCGGTCGTTTGGAACATGTGGGAAGATGGGGAAGCTGAATGGAAAGTGATTTAAGTTTAAATAATTATGTTTTAGCGTCGCAGGAATTCTGTTTCTAGTTGCAGGGCTATTTCTGTAATTTTTTTGGGTTGCAGGGGTATTTCTGTAATTTTCTGTTTTGCAGGAAATTTAATTAGTTTATGTTTTTAGTTAAATTTTACACAAATCCTTCATGGATTTGGTTTTCTTTAGGTATTGTCTTAATCCTTATTGGATTATGACAAGCTTTAGTTAAGGATTTTGCAAATCCTTTATGGATTTGGTTTTCCTTAAAGTCTTAGGATATAAGAATCTATCTCTATAAATAGCCTAGGTTTGTACTAGTTTTAATTAATTATTTCCAGCATTAATAAAGTGAAATTCCTGTAAATTTACTCTAGAGTTGTGTGATTCAATTCTAAACCCTTAGGTGTGATTCCTAAGCCTAGGTGTGACTCCTAGAATCCTATCTTTTATTCTTTTCTTGTTTTCTTTTAATTCAGACCTGAAAACCCTTAATTCTGTCCCTAATTCCAGCAAAAATCGTGTACAATAGATTTCCCTAAATCTGTCCTACATCATCTGGCGTGCAAAATGCAGCTGTTTAAGCATCTTAGGATAGGGATTACCGGATTATGCAAGAAAGATGCACATACAAGAAATACATTGACTGTTTAAATTTTATTTGGTATTAGAAAAGTTGCAACTGATATGTTAAGCATTGAGTGTAGAAGAAAACCTTGATTATGGAAACGTGAAAGCGTGAAAAACTGTCAATTTCCATACATAGATCAGACATTTTATGAAGTGATAATAGATTTAGGATGTTTTTCAGGATTAATATTTCATCTTAGTTGCGCAAATGCCTTGCTTATTTTTACAAAATGAAATGCCACAAATATAATGACTTGATACTTCTAACTGGAAACAGTTTTTTTGCAAGTATCTTCTCAAAATCAATTGGGGAAAAGAAAACTCTCAACTCTTAGGAACTGTCTAAACAATACACAGTTCAATCACTCTTTTGGCACAACCAACAGAACTTTCTATTCCTCTCCCATTCATTTTCCCTCTGATCATCTTCCCAGTCACCACCTCGACTGTGTATCCACCACAAAAGATTGGTTGGTGAATTATTAATACCATAACTCTTCAAGTTTCTTATCTTCTTCAATGCACTTTCCTTATTGTACATCCCTTCCAAAGCATACACAAATCCTTTCCATTGTTCTTCTTTCAAAGTTGGCAATGCCCAGTTTACAATTTCTTTCACAAATGAAATATCAGATAACAAAACTTCAGAAATAGGCACCAATGGCAGAAATTGAATCCCAATCCTGCAGTCTTTTGACTCTGCTGGTGCACACCAAACTCTGCTTTCTCTCATGTTTGACCACAGGATCCCTACCAACCTGTTGCTTCCATTGAAATCTCTTCCGTACTTGAAGTCACCGTCTTTTACATGACACCATGTTTCTGCTGCATTTATCTCCGTTGCAGCTAGTGTCGATCCAACAGCAACAAGATGGTTGTCCTCATAGGCTAATCCCATCAGAGCAGTTGAATAGAATCCATTCACAGCCTCACCTGGATTCTCATGGTGCCTCCCATCAGGAAATTCTTTTACCCCTCTTGCCCAAGAATGTAACTTGAAAAGATCGAAGCATCTCAAATGTGGATATTTTCGCTTTTGGTCCTCTGTCCAGGTTCATAAAATTAGCCATTAGAGAATAAGCTTGTGGCCTGTATTTCTTCCCCCATTCTGGGTCTGTTACTCTGTTTTCACCACTACTGCAATGGCATAAAGAAAGTAACCCAGAAAATAACTGTGATTTTCATATAATCCAAAATCCCAATCTGCACTTGAATTTGTTAATCCTTGTATTGAGACTATGCCACCCCATCTGCTCTCATACACAAAACCATTCCCATCAAAAGTCCCCTCTAACCATGGCTGAATTTTATCCTTCAAGAAGGTGATAGGTATCACATCGATCGAGCCGACTTCCTCAGCGATCACAGCCAACCTTGTTGTTCTTGCAATCTATATACCGTAAAGACAAGGTGATTTTTCCTTTATAGCTGATGGATTTAAACCCTTCACCTCTTCATTAAGTGTAGAGACAATTTCATCAACTGATTCCTTTTCAACACCCTTAATTGAATGCCATGTTACTGGAACAGGATCGGGTTTCAGTACCCATGAATCTCCAATGACACCTACAAGATCTCCATCAATACTTGTATACTTAAAATCATCCAAAAGAATTATATCACAATCATTTTCAGATAGAAGCTTGACATGCAGAGGATGTGCCAGCATCAACAACTCACCGTCACCTTCCTTTTTCCATTCATACTCTAAACAGAAAGGTTCAGTGAAATTTGCATCACCTGATACCGGATATGAAGACTGAAACCGATCGAGAATTGCTTCCTATTCTGATGAATAAATATTCGGTGAAACTGCAATCCGTATTATTTTTACTAACATGTCCATGTACATTAAATTAAAGAATTTTCAAGAAAGAGACTTGGTATAAAAAGCTATTGTAAGTTAAAACAGGATACGACCACAATCTGTTATGTGATTGTGGATAGGACTGTCATCATTTTGAGCATCCAAGCTAAAGCCAAAGCTACCAAGGTTCCTAAAAATTGGAACAGTTTCAGAAACTTCAACATTCACTTGCCTGACAGGTAAATCAACCAAATCCATATCAACCTCTGTTTCCATCGGAAACTGGGCATCGTCATTCATAATATCATCTTGATTAAGGATTGAATTGTCCTCATCCATAGCACTGTCATCTCTTACAGGTTACAGCATCAACTAAACTCTTAAATTATCTGGGAGCACTGATCAACTTCTTTAGCCATGCTGCCTCATCATCAGGTGGAATAAAGTACGAAATGAATAAACATGTTTTTTAGGTGCTGCTAGGACTTACATGAAGATTGCATAGAGACAGAGATAAACCAAAAACACCCCAAAAGATAAGAAGTTAATGATATTGAGATTTAATCATATCATAATTTCAATAGGAAGACAAAATTGGGAAAATGAGATGGAGAGAGATTTCTGTTATAGCTTTTATCAACACTAAAAAGCGAAAGTACATAAACATAGTCAAAGAAAACATTAAACACCATGATCAGAAAGTACTTAATAACAATAACTAGAACAGTATATAAGTAACAACCACCACCAGAAAATAACCAAAATTAACAAGTCCTAAACCATCTAAAATTACATGAATTTTTGTAAAATGTATGTTCCGTCTCCATAAGATTTGCTGAAACTGCGGGATCATGTGTCCAAAATTCACCGGATATTTATTCATCAGAATAGGAAGCAATTCTCGATCGGTTTCAGTCTTCATATCCGGTATCACGTGATGCAAATTTCACTGAACCTTTCTGTTTAGAGTATGAATGGAAAAAGGAAGGTCACGGTGAGTTGTTGATGCTGGCACATCCTTTGCATGTCAAGCTTCTATCTGAAAATCTCCTACTTTATTTGAAAAAGAAAAATTGATGAAGTAGCTGGAAAGCATAGATCATCTTCAAGATTTCGATTTTTCAAAGATCCAGAAATGTAATTTTTTGCTGAGAAGCGTGCGAAGAAAGAGAATGATTTTCAGGCATATCACTTCAACTTTCAATTTGGGCATCCTAATCTTTGTAGATGTTTGATGATACATAAAGAAAACAAGGTGATGATGTTCGAGCCCTTCGATTATACGTTCAATGCTTGGTGTGATTCATAGCCGCTATCTCCGGTTGAGTCGTTTACATTTCCAACTCGAACAAATGCACCCGAGTGTGAAGTATTCAGTTATGTTCCGGAAATATATCGAAATATGATCAAATCTATGGTGGTTTTTTTGACTGATTTGCATGCTAAAGGTCGGGGAACATCTAGTTTCAGTGCCAACAATCTTGTGGTTAAAGGAGGTATAGGACCTGACATGCTAAACAAGGTGGGAAGGAAAATGACTACCGACATCTGCGCGGTGTTCTGATACGGCTGTTTAAAGGACATGGTAGTCTACCTGAAGATGTTGCTTGTTTCACCTTCTCTAAGGTAAAAACTTTGAAATGTCTTTAGACCAAAAATTATAACTCAAGTAAATAATAAACAATAGTAAGATTAATCCTAAATGGAAAATTTTATGCAAACCTTTTTTTCGGTCTCTCTGAGATGAGTGCCAAAATTCCTGCATGCATGGACCAGGTCTCTGTTCACCTTCACATCATTTGTAGCCTGATCGTCACTCCTCCGGAGTAATTGAGATGAGCTGAATAACATTCAAATGATGGACCCTGAATAGGATTATTGACACTCTGAGTCCAATTTTAATTTGAACCTAGAGTGTTCAATGCTTAATCGTAGATGAGCCGCTTCTTTCCTGAAACCTACCGTTTCTCCCAAAAATGTGTAACATAATCAAGACGTTGAGAATGTGACATAAGTGCCACATGGTTGGCAAGCCATGCTTCATCATTACTGAAGATGATAAAGTGAAATACTAAGTATGATATGGGATGTATATACTGAAATAAATAACTGGTACTCAAAAAAAAAAAGAATGAAATGTGTGATGTGTTATTCCATTTGAAACCAAAATCGATGCATAAAGATAATCCCAATTCACAGTAAAGTAAGTCATATGCAATCACATGCCAAGGAAAATGCTAAACTACTAACAAATATAAAAAGACACATTTTTGCTCTAAAGACATTTCAAAGTTTTTACCTCAGAGAAGGTGAAACAAGCAACATCTTCAGGTAGACTACCATGTCCTTTAAACAGCCGTATCAGAACACCGCATAGATGTCGGTAGTCATTTTCCTTCCCACCTTGTTTAGCAAGTCGGGTCCTATACCTCCTTTAACAACAAGATTGTTGGCACTGAAACCAGATGTTCCCCGACCTTTAGTATGCAAATCAGTCAAAAAAACCACCATAGATTTGATCATATTTCGATATATTTCCAGAACATAACTGATTACTTCACGCTCGAGTGCATTTGTTCGAGTTGGAAAAGTAAACAACTCAACCGGACATAGCGGCTGTGAATCACACCAAGCGTTGAACGTATAATCGAAGGGCTCGAACATCATTACCTTATTTTCTTTATGTATCATCAAACATCTACAAAGATTAGGATGCCCAAATTGAAAGTTGAAGTGATATGCCTGAAAATCCTTCTTTTTCTTTGCACGCTTCTCAGCAAAAAATTGCATTTCTGGATCTTTGAAAAATCCAAATCTTGAAGATGATCTATGCATTTTTCCAGCTACTTCATCAATTTTTCTTTTTCAAACAAAATAGGAGACATTTACTACCTTTTCCATTGATGCGTTTTTTCTGTATTTTTTTTTTAGAAGATGAGTGCTTGCTACGAAAGAACGGTGCTTCAGAATGTGCAGGTCGCCGGAGCTCCAGGAGCGCCCATTAAATGAAGAAAAAGAAAATGCATTTCATATTTTTTGAAAAGAAAGAACTGTGGAGATTGGAGGGGAAAAAAAACGAAGTAGACGGCGGAGAGGAAAGGGATTAGGGCAAAATGGCTTGGGTTGGGCTTACTTACTTGATTTTACATAGGCTTTTTTTTCAGAGGAATTTCATTGCACATTTAGTCGCTTTCTTTTTTAAATTTTTTGTTCTCACAAATCTTTTACTTTAGCTAATATTTTTATCACATTAGGCATCTCTGATTCTTCTTTAATTTTTTTGTTGTGCAATTTGTTTTGTCCTTTTATGATTTTTCCCCTCCTTACATTTTATATGCAGTAATATTTAATAAATTATAATTTTATACATGTCAATTGTTTTAACTATTATATACTCATCAAATATAAAAAAAAATTAAAAAAATATTTTATTGTTTATATAAATTATCCTATTTTAATGCATTATGCGTTTACTTTATTTCATCAAAATATAATATATTACAAAAAAATTATTTAATTATTTACATAAATTATTAAATTAGAAAAAATTGAAATTCTTTATTGTTTGTAATTTATATCATTTATCTGAAAAGTAGAATAATTTATTTTTATGAAAAAATATTTTAAATTAAAAAAATAATATTTTTTTACAAAATAAATTATTCTAGTTTATGGATACTAGTTTATGAAAAAAAAATGAAAAATAATTTATAATTTTTTTATATTTTTACAACAAAATATGATTACTTCGTTTAAAATAAAGTAACCAGAAAATTCCTTCTATTTTATAAAGTATGATTACTAATTTTTAATAGATATTTTGATACAAATATACCACTTACTATTATTTGCACTAATGCAAAAAAATTTTAAAATAGACATAAAATGATAGAAAACTACTTAAAAATACAAAAATCTATGTTTGTACCAATGTACCAATTTTTAATAATTTTTTTAGTACAAGTATACCCCTCACTATTATTTATACTATTACGAAAAAAATTAAAATTAAAATAAAATATTAGCAACATATGAAAGAAATATTAATTTTTCGTTATTGTACCAATGTGCCCATTTTTAACGGTTATTTTGATACAATTATACCACTACACTATTATTTTCACCAATACATAAAAAAATGAACGTAAATAATAGTTTACTCCAAAAAATTGAACGTAAATTACACTTTTATTTGTATTAATATAGAACAATTTAAATAAATATAATATAATAATAATCTATAAAAAAATTCAGTTGTACAAGTGCACTTTTTAATCTTTTAGCCTAGATTCAGACTTTACTAGAAACTTATTGGATAAGATGTTATACATCATCTATTTTCAATAAATTTCAACTTCTTGACAGGTTATAAATATGTATTTAATCATTTCTAAATTATCTTTTAATTAGTAACTCTATATTTTCAATAATTTAGTTCATTCACTTTGGGTTCATAATTTATTTAAAAAAAAACTCCACTTTGGTTATAATTTTTTAAATGATTTTTAGGGTTGGATATATAACTGTAATAAAATTTTAAATAGCAGTTTAGCTCTATATTTATCAGTTTCTATGATTGTTATAAAGAACTGATAGTTTTTTCCATCATTTTATTTTTTTTAATAATTTGATTAGGATGAATTTTGAATCTGAGACTTTCAACCCCTACTTGCATTGAGTAGTGTCAATCAATCTTAGGTGGATTGGCTTCTATTATATTGTTTTTAATATCAAAATATAATACTAGTTAATACTAGGGGTTGAAAACGAGCCGAGCAGATTCAAACATATCACTGTTCAAGCTCGGCTCGGTTATAATTTTATGTAATTACTCAAGTTCAGCTCGGGTTCATATTATTTTTTACTTTTTGTGTTAAGTTCGGCTCATAAAATAAGTTTTAAACTTGAGTTCGGCTCATTTAGACTCATTTATAATATCAATTAATAATATTTATCCATTATTTGATTAAAAATATGATTTTTTATATTTATCTTCTAATATAATTTATAATTATCAAATATGAATAGATAAAATTTATTTTTTAAAAATATGTAGATAAAAATGAAATATTAATTGTTTTACATATATAATTTTGACGAGCCTAAAAGCTCATGAACATACCAAGTTGAATATTTTTTTTCTCAAGTTTGGCTCGAATTCTTAACGAACTTAAAAACAAAATTAAACTTGGCTCATTATATTCCTGAACGAATCTGAACGAGCCAAATTCAAATCAAACTCAAACTTGAACCTTTCGAATCATTTTACAGAACTAGATATTACATTAAAACTTACTAATAATATTTTTATGAGAAAAAGTTACTAATAATATTAATTTTTCATACATACAACACTGTGAATGTTTTTAGTATTTTAGCAACTGTTGACTTATAATTGGTATTTAAATTTATTTATATTACAAATAAATATTTATGTAATAGTATTATTTTTTATTAATTTATTAAATTTTATGTATAAGAAACATATGTGAGTGTGTGTATAAAAACTTTTAGATATATTATTAATGACATAATTAAAATAAAAGAAAAGGAAAAAAGCAAGATAATTAAATTAAGGAAAAAGGTGCAAAAAAAGCCCTTCAACTTTTTCACGGAGAGTACTTAAACCCTTAAACTTTTTTTATCTCAAATAAACCCCTAACATTACAAAACATAGGTCATTTAAGCCCTTCCGTTAGCTCAGAGTTAATGGAAGGGCCTAAATGACCTACGTTTTGTAACATCAGGGGGTTTATTTGAGATAAAAATACATTTAAGGGCTTAAATGCTCTCCGTGAAAAAATTAAAGGATTTTTTTGCACATTTTCTGATAAATATTTTAAAGCATTATTAACAATCACATAAAATTTTATAAAATAGATATAAAAATAAAAAATAATGTTTTAGATTTAAAAATAAGTATATGTATATTTAATTTTAAATTTATATGATTTTTAAATAATACAAAAAACATACCTTAAAATATTTATTTTAATATACTCATTGTATTTATAAATAATAAAAATAATTAGTAAGAAAATTACTTCATCTGTTCCTAAATTTGTTAGGTTTTATCTTATTTTGATGTCCCAAAAAAATTGATGTATTTCAAAAATTTACACTTAAATTTTCTAATATACCCTCATTAATGATTTGTAAAAATAAGCAAAATTTTAAATTTCAATATGAGAAATTCTTTTCTTATCCAATACTAAAAGGTAAAAATAAAAAAAATACAAATTATTTATCAGTTTTCTTAATTTTAGTGAAATTACAAGACATTAAAGGTTTTCTGGGATAGAAAAAATATATAACATATATTAATTATGATAGAAGTAAAATGATCATTAATTATATATGATATATGAATATATTTTATATTATTTTATTAGTTTAAATTATTATAGTTTATATAAAATTTAAATTATTGTTGGTAAATTGCTTAAAGTTAAATTTATTAATAAAAAATAATTGAAAATGTATTTTATAGTATTTTGGGTTTGTTTGATTAAAATTATTTTTTAAAGGGTTTAAATGCACCTCATTTTAAATTTCAGGTGTTTTTTTTTGAACTTTTACAATTCCACTAACTCTGTCAATTGACCGAGTTAACGGAAAGGTTTAAATGACCTATAATTTGTAACGTTAAGGGTTTATTTATGCTAAAAATAGTTTAAGGGCTTAAACGTTCTCCCTGAAGAAATTGAAGGGCTTTTTTGCACCTTTTACCTTAAATTAATTATCAAATAAAAAAATTAAATTAAAATAGAAATAGAACTTATTAACAAAATTTACTTATAAAAAAAAGTAGAAATAGAAAAATATGGGAAAAAAACAGAAACACTTTAAGTTGCAAACCGGTTGCACAGGTGGTTTTAATTTTTTTGCCTATGAGGTGGCGCAATGAGATTTATTTGGGAATTAAGGTACCGATGCCCACGAAAAGGGTAGGGGTACTGTAGAAATCTTCTATTTATCAAATTAGGCATCTTTAATTCTTCTTTAATTTTTTTGTTGTGCAATTTGTTTTAGCCTTTTATGATTTTTTCCCTCCTTACATTTTATATGCAGTAATATTTTAATGAATTATAATTTTATACATGTCAATTGTTTTAACTATTATATATTCATCATAAAATAATAAAAAATTAAAAAAAATATTTGATTAAGACGGGATTGAAAAAATTTATAACTTATTACAATATGGAGGTTATTACTATTTATAACCGGTCCAAATTGGAACTGAAATTTTTTATTTTTATATAGAGCTTATTTCTATATAGAGGTTCCACTGTAGATGAATTTAATAAATTTAATAATTTTGAAAAAGATGCACTTCATTTTCATTCATTCATTCCTTCCTCAATTCAACATTTTTAAAAGTTACTAACGGGACGTTAGATCAACTGGAAAAGCCATTGGTATCAAGGGTGTTCTCTTAAGGAAAGTCTCGAGTTCAAGCCTCACCCCTACTAGGAGAGGGTGCTCCAATTTGAGGCTTCTCTTGACCGGAGATTAGTCTGGATAACCGTAAAACGGGGCCTGGAATACTCCGGATAACAACAGTTATCAAAAAAAACATTTTTAAAAGTTTTGGTTACTTGGGAAAAGCAAGAAAAAATAGCATCACTTCTATTCAAACAAGATACAACAATCATTATTACATAACATCACTGTAAACATGATATATGTATATACTAATGTACACATTTGTAAAATGACAGTCATAATTACTCCCTTCGTTTCAAAAAAA
>CANYLF011089831.1:0-10523 GCA_948193215.1 Bocquillonia castaneifolia
AGAGACTGAAGATTTTGAAAATTCATTGTGAAAAATAAATTACTATTAAAAATGACTGGACAGTGTAATGTTTATTTTATAACTTGCATCTCATCACTCAATAGCATCATCCTTTACCTGAAGAAAATCAAAAACCACAAAATAATCTATCTTCGAGAAGGAAAAAAAAAAAAATTATAGTAGCTGAGAACCTCATGACCTCCCAGGCGTAACGGGACTCCAGCTCGATCTAAAATGCTCATCTTTTTTTTTTTTTCCGCCTTTCCATTTTTCTTTCAGACCTTTAACTGAAACTAGACCTTATCATCCACCTCCGTGGATTTTGATAAGCCGTCATGTTTTTGTGCTTTATTACCATTCATTGAAAGACTGCGACGCTCTTTCCCTCCTGGCTTAGACGATGCATTACCGTACCAGATCATTCCAGCTACTGCAATGATCATACCTACAATTACCTGAACATTAAGACCTTCTTTACCGAAGAAAATAAACCCTAAGATCAGGACAAGAATTGTCTTCATATGACCAAGCACTTGGAATGACACAGCAGTAAACCTGCCAATGCAAATAAATTGGCTGAGGTTTGTCCCTACTGCAATACTGCATGACAGCACTATGAACAACTGCAGACAAAAAGAGGCAGCTCTAATCAGCTAAAAATAATTGCAAATGTCAACTATATAATAACTGGCATGGATGCATTGTGTGCAATCAAATATCTGGCTGGCCTTTGAAATTAGTACATTGTCAAGATTTCATCTTCTCTCACTTTAAACAATATGAAACACAACCAGAGTGTCCACGTTTATAGCATGCTAGAAAATAGGTATCGGAACAGTGGGGGAGAGGCAAAACCCTAAACACTAGCCATCAGTTTATACACGTCAAGCACTAATGTGCTACCGCATGTAGAAGTGCATAGATATGCATTGCTACACCAAATTAAACTCATTGCCCCACTAAAAAGTTTGAGTGCAAAAATGTGCCCAAACAGAAATAGTTTAAATGTCAGTTTGCTCCGTTGCTTGCGTGCAATGTTCAATTAACCCAAATTTCTAACTTTTGGTCAATTTACACAGCAACTTGCCAAAAATGGCCAATTAACCAATTTCTCCCTTTAATCAGTGCACATGTCAAGGGAGCAATTGGAAGAAATTGGGTTAATTGACAATTTTCCACTAGTGAATTGATTGAAAATTTAAATCTGGGTTATTGAACACCTCACACTAAGTATAGGGATTGAATTGGCGTTTGAGCCAAATAAAAACTACATGATTTTCAATTTCTTTAGCAACATATGCAAAAATTTCATAAATTGATATGCTATTCAAGAATAAGATATTCCATATCATTTCCACTATGAGCATTTGCAAGGATCGGAAAATTAAGGATCAATGAGATATGAAAAGAAAGGACCAATTCTTGTGATGTGCTGAGAATAATATGGGATTCTTCTATTCTTTGAGATTGCTTTACAATGTACCCAACAACCAACAATAAATGTTTTAAGGAATTTTATTTCTTATTTTTTTCAACAAAATCTAACATTAATATTTATTCAAATAAATTAGCTGTAAGATTAATACTAAAGATCTTTATGTCCCACAAGTACTTTTGAGTTTTGAATCTCGAGCTTTGATGGGTTAACTTCTCACTTTTGTTTCTTGTTCTTGATGGTTAGTGGTTACATACAATTATTTTTCCTAAATGCTGTTTGAATCAAGCATTGAAAGCACTCTGGGAATGCAAGATTACTGGTTCAGTAAGGGGTCTTTTTTTTTTTTTTTGATATGAGTTCAGTAAGGAATTAAAATCAGGTTCCCTGCAAAGGTCTTGTGGTTTCTTCCAAGAGAAAGGATTCAAATTAATAGGTGCTTCTAGTATCACTTAGTTAATGTCTTTTCTCAAGTGTCATGCATCATTATTACTCAATATAACTTGTTCAAAGTAAAAAAATTCATGAAAATGATTCCACATGACGAGCTTATTAATCACAAAACACATTTTAATTAATTAGATTATCCAATATAATTACTTAAGATTTGTTTTTTCATATGTTAGTCTATCAATGGTAAAGACAATGATTAGTAGCCTTTTAAAAGTTCAAAATTTTCTTGAAAATACTAATAATATTAAATATTAATCTATTTGAAGTTTAATTTCAATATTCTAACTATCATTCAAACTGTAGCAATTGGTAAAAAATCTAATACCCGGAATAGAAAGCTAATTCCTCAGGAAGGAGTAGAAATCAGTGATTCCCCTGTTTCTGGAAATCACATCACAGCTCCTATGCAAACCAATTGCTAAGAATCCACTTATCATCTAAATTCTAATTACAGACTTTTCTGTTTACAAGCAAAAAGCTCTTTTGTTTTGCAAGAAAGCTTAAATCTATACAATAGCTAGATTCAAAGATCTAATGTCCATAAAGTTTTGTATTAATTTCAGTCACATTGAAAACACATTCCAAATTAGCTGATAATTAACATTCAAGTGTATGTTTCCTAAAATTAGAGCTGCTGCTCCTCAAACCTGTTGTAGCAACTGATCCAACCTAAAGGCCAAACAGTTACATGAAGACACTTAAGAAGGGCAAGATTAATCCAATTCATATTATATGTCAGCAATGAGGTCTCTTAACTTAATTCCACCAAAGCCCTAACCTGTCTAGATCCTTTCTTCTACTATTCCATGCCTAAAGATCTCAAACTTTCCTAGATAAGAAATTGCTGGCATCTTACAATTACATTACGTCATCTACACACAATATCAAACTGCTCTTGCTTGTCATCAAACAAGCCTTTTGTTATGAACCCTGTGATCGGCATCTGATGAACCCAGTCCAATTTTCATCGAGTTATGACCATAATTTAGATGCCAACTTGGCCAATAAAAGTTTGCATTATGCAACAACATGCATACAAGCAATTATAAGAGTGTAAGGCAATAAGTGTGCTTGTCTGTGCAAGAAAGTGTGCCTTAAATGTTAGCTAGTGTTCAGGCAATTGGAAAATGAACTTACCACAGATGTGAAACTATACGCATAGGCATCAACTCTTTTATTTGTCAACCAATAGTCCAAAAAGGGCCCTACTACCAGCAGAGATGCTGCTTGTGCTGGAGCTGTGTGCCCTAATAAGTTGAAAGATCCTAGAGAATATCTCCGTTGAAGATAATGTACATACTGCACAGCAACAAAAACCCAAGAATGTCACAAACTGCAATATGTAAACCAGATCAGAAAGAGCATGCTATTAAATTTTATGAGAACCAGTACTGACTAAAATAAATGTTGCACCAGACCTAATCCTGATTATTATCATATCCAATTGCATCCATTTAGGTGGAAATGCAGGCTATTCAGTTATCCTCAATCCTCATCATATGATTAATGGTATACTTGGCCAATGCAGTCAAGAATGTCTAAATAAGTCATCAAATCTAACATTGCCAGACAAAACCAGTTCTAACTTATTTTACTCCTGTGCAATATCATATTTATATAAACTAATTGAAAGGGAGAGAGGAACAAATTAACTTACATATTGCTGCAATGCAGTGCTCCAAACCGCTATCACTGCAGCTATAAATCCTTTGGCGTTGACACTCACATCTGTGACTGTACAAACACCAACACCTAGGAGAACTACTGCTATGCTAAGCTTTGTGTCCCTTGAATACCGCACATTGTCCAAGACAACTTCCAGAAAACAAGATACTGGGATCATACTCAACTTTGCAATCTGAACAGCAAGTTTCAAAAGGAGTGGGCTAAAAAAAGCTAAATTCCAGAATATTCACAGCAAAGAGAGAATACACTTGGTAGTTCACTGAAACTCACCTGATAAAATCCGACTGAATTCCACATTAGACTCACATTCATTCCCACAATTGAAAAATTAGCAAATAAAACAAACTTCAGAAGATCAGGAACTGGTAGATGAGATGCCTGGATATATCCCAGCCACCGAAGAACAAGAGTTAACAATGTAGTTGTGGCAAAATGCAGGCCAGTTAATGTTGTAGCTGCATGATGGAATTAAATTAAACGCAAAATAAGAGCTGATGCAAATATGAAGGTATAGGGGAGCTTAAGGGGAGAAACAGATGATAAAAGAAACTCAGAAATTTAGTCAACCTTAAATTAGTCTCATCAATTAATGTTTTTTTTTTTTTTTGGGTTCTGAATTTTAAATTTGTAATAGCTCCGATTGATTATGGCTTCTTTACAACTTTATCGTGTAAAATAAAGAATGTATCAAACGTAATCCAATTCTTTTAATAGACCATCTTAAACATAGTTTTCCATTGTTAGATATAATCAACATCTAATTTCTGCAGCATTCTGTATTTTAGATTATACACTATACATGTATGATCTTGAAGCCAAATATGAAGTACTGCAATTGAAATGCACAATTAAGTGACTCAAAAAAAGTATGCACTGAATCAAACAAATTAATGGTTTCATAGTTCGTAAAACAGAAAATGCTCTAAAACTTGAAGTTTACTATATGACTAAATCAAATCATCAAAGAATGTGTTTATTGCCTTAATGAACCAAATGTACAGTTCAGGCCATCGTTTATACGGACTGTATTTTAAAAAATTTGTCATTGCATAAAATCCAAATCCCAGCTGTAAATGGTCTAGCAACAGGTATAATCGTACAAGCACCCAATATATTAACCATTTTTGTGATTTCCAGACATCCCAATATATTAATCATCTTTGTGATTTCCAGACATCCCAATATATTAACTGGGAAATATCTGCATGCTAATGTCCCTTGGTATAAGGTGTTTTGGAGCAAACAGAGCATTCCTAGGTGTACTCTTGTTCTTTGGTTAGCTATCAGGAATCAGCTCAAAACCAAGGATAAGCTCTACTATAGGAATTGTGTCCCAGATGATTTATGTCCTTTGTGCAATAGCACCAGAGAAACGATTGATCATTGCTTGTTTAGTGGCTGTATTAGTAAACAAGTGTGGCAGACCCTAGCAAATGCAGGATGTATTCCCAGCAGGATTTCTACTTGGCATCGCCTCATCCATTGGTTCAGAATAAAAGCCAGTAGCAAGAGCATATTGCAGTGATTAGGAGATTGGTACTGGCAGTGACAGTCTACAATTTATGGCAAGCTAGAAATACAGGTTCCTAATGTACATAGCATTATTAATAGTATCAGATTAATGGTGATGTATAGATACAGTAACAGTTACATCAACAGTATAGTTCATAGAATTTTTGACAGATTGAGTTTGTAGTGAGTGCCCAAGGCAATCTCTTTGGGTTGTTTTGTTCCTATTCTTTTAGAGCAATGGATTCTTTTTTTTGGTGTTCCGACCAAAACCATAACCTGAACCAAAACCAGCAAGCCTTGTATCAAGTAATAGTTTGAATTATCAGATTTCACCTAAATAACTAGTGATTACAAAAAAAGGTTCTCCTCTGAATAAATAGGTGAGAGATTCCTAAAAGTAAGTAATAGGAAACAAAGATCCACCTATGAATAGTAAATCATGTCACCCTTGTGTTTCAGATTGTCCTAAATCACCAAATTGTACAACCAAAACTAAAATAGGAAGGATTTCTAGGAGGAACTTAACTTGCAACATTGATCTTCAAACAAACCGGAAATAGAGCAGGAAGAAATGTAAATTCATCTCAAGGTCCCTCACTGGATTCTAATCAAATAACAATAATTCAACGAGCCAGACATTCTTTTCCAAGGACTCCTATGGACATCATTATAGGTCATTAGACTCTGCAAGTTCCAGGAGTTGCATTCTCCTACCAGCTCAAATGTTCATCCTATTTGCTAAATCCATTATTTACAAGGTCACTAGACCAATACTTTAGAACATAGCATAGCTTTGAATAAATTTCTGTCCAAACCTCATTTTTTCGAAAGAAGCAAACACTACACAAATCCCGGATAAAAGGCTCCTCAAAAAGGATTATAAACCCCAGAAATAAGGCAGCTGACAAAGGAAAAAGTTTCTAGAGAATATTAATAAGATTTTATCCTTTGATTCACAAGTAAAGTTTTAGATGGTTGATCAACAAATGTTTTTGTAAAGGTATGCAAATGATGTGCAACCCCAGAAAACATATAGCTAGTCTTTAAAATCCACTTCTGGAACTGTTGAGAGTTGTTTATGAGCAAGTATTGGTCCTTGCCAAGAATCCTATGGACACACCTTCAAGCATGCCATTTTTTTGTTCTCTTTTCCCTGAACAATAAGTGTGAAAATTTGCAGCATGTACAGAATAAAAACTAGTTAGAAATTATCAGTTAGCATGGGCAAGTAGGCATTTAAAATTTCCCACCTTCTAAGAGCTAACCAATAACCACAGAATTTCCCTTGTGCATGTGACAGAAACTGAAGAATTGACCCATGCTTTGTTTCACCCATAACCATTCCCAAGCAAGAATGAAAATGAAGTCCGTAACCTTTTCATCCCAATATTCCATCACGTGGTTATTCCATAAGAATGGACATGTAAAGAAAAAAATCGTTTAAGAATGAAGGTCCAGGGGAAAAAGGGAAGATAACTGTTAGCACTTGCAATCTAGTTTATTTCGCAGCCAAGATCAATTGATTTCAATGATAATTGTTACTGACATGCATATGAATGACGAGATCTCAAGAAACAGCATAAAAAACAATGAATCTGCACCAAATTATTCTTATGTGAATGAAGAACTAGAAGGAAAAGAAAAATAGAAACTCTTTGTCACCTTTTCTTTACACGATCATAAGAGACCAGAAAAGCAATATTATTGAGACCACGGAAAGGGATAAATAGATTATAAATATATGCATTAAATTACTTGCAAGGCAGATACTAATATATCGTCTACAAAAAAGAAAAAGGAAAAAAAAAACATACCAAAACTAAAACCATAGGTAGCCATCAAAGCTTTATTGACAAGGATTATTCCCACAGAAGTGACAACATTGAACATCCATGAGGCAGCATCAAGAGCTGCCTTCCTATCAGCCTTGCTTGGTGAAGACATGTTGATATATTCTTTCAATTAGCAACAGAATCTTCACTATTTGCTCTTCATAAGACCAAGAAGCATATCTTTAAAAGCTCAGAGTTGTGATAATGTACCTATATTCCCAATTCATATTAAATCACAATTAATTTAACATCAATAATTTAAACTGTGAATTCATGGGAAGAAAAGGGGTAAGAGAATAATATATACAATAGAAGGATACATCTGTTCCACAATTGTGATTGCAATAAGAAAGCTGTACACAATTAAAACTTGTAAATCTAATGCAAGAGTACAAACTAGTTCCCAAAATTATAAAAATTGATTAAACTGTGATTGCTTGCAGACTCTTTAAACCTCCATGGTGAGAAAAAATAAAGCAAAAAAAAAAAAAAAAAATCTGGCATGGAAATACACCCCCTTTTCAAAAATGTTAGTACAACATTCAGTCTAACCTTTCACTTGAAAATGTCTTTGGTTGAATACTTTTAGATATACAAGAGACTATCAATATGGTGATTTGATAAATTAAAGCTTTTAACTCTTGCCCATATAAACTCTTTGAGTATTTAACGTCAAGAAGAAAGTAAATCTAGACAAAGAGTTCAAAAAAATTAAAGCTTTAAGCAAAGGAAGTATAAAACAGATCAAAAGCATGTAGCTTTAATATTCAATAACTCAAATTACAAATAAATTGAAGCATAATTTGACTAATAACAAAGCAGATCCACCACTGTTCAACACAAAAAAAACAAAGTTACAATCTTGAAACCGAAAAAACAAAACAATTATCCACAGATCATGTATAGACACAACAAGCAAACAGTTCAAGGAATTTAATGCAAAAAAATAAAAAGAAAGAAAACCCAAAATACCCTTTATTTTTACGAGCAATCAGAGCTTAGTTGTTTCCTCTAATTCTTCTTTCTTTCTTTTTATTTTCTTCTTCCGTTTATTTTCTCAGGAAACAAACAGAAAAGAAGAAGAATAAAAAGGAATTTAATACAATTGGAAAGAAAGAGAGAATGTTATATCCTGATATTAATAGAAGGAAAGGAATTCTTTTAAAACATCAGTTACTTTATATGCTTCTTAAAACACTTGATTTTATTTTCAAAAGAAAAACACTTAATTTTATGAGTTTTTCTTTCTTTTTTTATTAATTATTTTTGCTTTTAAATTTCATACGAAATTAATTTTTTTTGGTATTTATTATTTTCTTATTACCATTAACTAATTTGAAGTTTCTCTTTCAAAAATAAAAAAACTAATTTGAAGTTTCATGTGCTTAATTTGTTGTCCACATTCCATGAATCAACTAATAAGAGAGAGATTTGGTATCTTCTTATTAATTAAATGTTATCATAATTTGATTTTTTTCTTTATTTGGCTAATTATTTTATGACTATAAAAAACTTGTTTTTGGATCTTCATTTGGTTAAATTTGGTTTTATTATTTTATTTAATAACTCAAATAAGGGTGTGGTCCTTTTAACAACCTAATCTTTACTTTGTAAACAATACTTTGTAAACAATTGCCATCAGATTATTCTTTACACTTTAATCCAACTAGCTAAGAGTCTAAGTATTGTTGTGTGCAAAAATTTATTTTATTAAAATTTGTAAAATTTTTAATTAATTATTAAAAATATATCATATGTAAAATGATGATGATAAAATGTTAAAATAATACATAAAAATTATCTTATCTTATTTTATATTTATATTTATATTTTATATCTCTACATTAAAACTGAAGCAAGAACACTGTAGCAGTAACAGTGTTTTTGGACCCAACTTCCTTGCTTTTGCTCATATTTACACCAAAACCGGTGGCATGGAATATAAAATGCTATTGCTTTTAATGTACAAGTCATTGGGTTGTAGCATGAGCCTGATTTTACAATTATTTACAATAAACCGCTTAATTGCCTTAATTCTAACCACCGTCATCGCCCGAGAAAATACACTCTTAGTAACAAAAGCAACATATTATGGGATGGTCAAATGTTTGATTATTATGTTAATTTTATGTTTAGAGCAAAAAATAATATAATACTGTTGTGAATACATGCTATTCCGACTAATAGTAAAAGTTAACTTGATATTTGACTTTAAAAAAATAAAACATTTTAGGCAAGAACTTTAGATCAACATGACCTCTGATTAGTTCAATGATTAATTTTTTTTACAGGAATAACAATATTTTTTAGACTTAATATACACACATATATCGGGTAAAATTACATATTATAAGTTTTTTTCACTATTAAACTACCATATAAATTATATATTAATTAAGTATTATTAATATGAGTTGTTTTACTGAATAAATAATTAAAATTATCATATTCCTTTACTTTTATTAATAACAACTCTTCGATATTAAAATTATTATATAATAAATATCCCAAAGTAACTCGATGGGTTACATTCTAGTTCTTTAAATAAATATAAAGTATTTTTTATATTTTTTAAATCAATTAAAATTTATAAATATTTATTCAATATTTATGGTATTTTTAAATTTTGTTTATAAATGTATCCTTTATAAGTTAAAAGTTAAAAAAAATTAAAGAATACATATTTAATTGGGAAAAATTTAGCATTAATTTAAAAATATTTTATAAGATATTATATCTCTCAGAAGTTTATTAAATATAAAGAAAAATCATATGATATAATTTTATTTGATTCTAATTCATCAATCACATCAATTAATTCATGAATATGAATATATAAAATTATAATATCATATTTTTTTAAAGAAATTTTCCTTTAATTTTTCTATACGTATTGAATTTATATAAATAATTGATTGTGTGCATGAAAGTTTTTTACATATCATATGGAAAATGAATATTCTAATTTTCTAAACATCAAGATAACCTATAAAAATTCTTCTATATGTATATACATTACCAATAAACACACACACACACACATATTAAGGTTTATTGCTAAAATACTTATCCATTCTAGAATTATATATAGCCATAATTGTTCCCACATTATAAAATTAAATAATAAAATTATAGCTCAAATAAATAATGCATATATATTTTTAGAATATTACACTTTTAATAAATATATTAGTCAATTCACAAATAAGTTTTAATCAATGATCATGAAAAAAATTATTAATTAAAAAATATCAATCTTAAGTTAATAAAATAAGTAAATTAATAATAAAATATTTATACCATAATTAAGTAAATAAAATTAAAAAAGTTCAAAAGTATAAATTTATATAAAACTAAATTAAAAGTGTACATTATAAACATTAAATATATAAGAAAAAATGCATAAAAAAACCATTAAGGAAAGATAGAAATAATAAACTTCAAGTGAAGATTAAATATGAATTGTCAATTTTTTGCCACATAAGCAAAATGACATTAAAATTCACTCAAATCTATTCAATTTGCAATGCTAGGAGTCTACTTGTGTGTGTGTGTAGATGGTAGTGTAACAACTGGCCTTTATAAACCATTTATACATATACTTA
>CANYLF011090011.1:0-19012 GCA_948193215.1 Bocquillonia castaneifolia
AGTCATCTTCAGTTCTAACTTATGATGTAGGCACATTAGATGTTTGTTGTTTGGAGCTCTTGCAACCTTTATTGTTGTGGCCAGTGCCCTTGCATATGCTGCAAGTCATAACCACTCCTTTCCTTGAAAATTTTATTGTAGATGGCATCTTCTTTGCTTCAAATTTATCTCTAACTCTCCTCTTCTTTGGCCTTTCTGGCTGATTTTTTACTGTATGAGGCTCGATTACTGTATATTGATGACAATTCTAGAATTTGTAACCCCTTACAGGTTGCAGTGGTTGCTCATTTGCTATGTTGAACACTTCTTTGCCGTAACAATTGCAAATAAAATCATCTGGGTTCTTCTTTGCATATAGAATAGCACACATGCCATGAGGGCAAGAAATGCATGTGATATCTCATACCCGACAAGTGTAGTTTCTCCTCTCAAGCATAATCATATGCTGATCATCCCCATGCCTGACTTCATACCCATCATCCCCATTAAATAGCAACTCACATTCACTGCTAACCAAATATGAAGCTTCATACATCTCCATGCATGAAGGAGAGAAGTTATGCTTCCATTTCCTACTAAACTCCATTTAATCAGCTGTCCTCTTTATCACCTTTTTCCTTATATACTCACATAAAGAAATAATACGCTTATCTCTACCATCCAAGATTTATGAATTGAATGTCTCACTCACATTGTTATCCATCATATATGTCTTACATTTAGCACTACAATAGGCCTTGCACTAATAACAGGTCCATCACAGCTTTTTCCCCATGTTCTTCAGCTATTTTCTTCAAATTTACTTTAAGTTCTTCTTCATATGTGCTCCATGCACATGTCCAAAACTTGTCTTTTAATTTTGAGCCCCTCCATTACTTGCTCCAATTAGCATAGACGTGTCTTGCACACCATCTATGTTCAGTTTCTGGGAGTGCCTCTCCGGCAGCAGGCAATAACCCCTTGCACACATAAAATAAAGAAGTTAGTTTACCAAAAAATAACTAATTTATAGTTGAGTTTAATGAGAAAAAAGCTATGCATTACTACCTTTTGCATGTCAGAAATGATGGTCAAACCATTTCCTTCTTTAAGGTCAAGCATAATTTTCAACCAGTTTAAAAACCACCTCCAATTAGTCTTATCCTCAATATCTACAATATTCCATGCTATTGGGAACATATGGTCATTAACATCTTTCCCAATTGCTGCCAGAAGATGTCCTTTACAAATGTCTTTGAGGAAGCACCCATCCATCCCTATCGTAGGCCTGCAGCCTCTCAACCAACCTTTCCTACATGCATCGAAGCATATAAACATCCTCAAAAATTCTCTTTTACCTTCCTTCAATTTTTCTGGATGCAACTGAAGTTCACAAGCACTTCCAGGGTTACTTTTTTTATCTCAGCAGCATAAGCTTCCAGCCTTTCATACTCGGTTAAATAGTTTCCATTCAATTTTTTCATCACCATACTCTTGGCACGCTTGCATTTTGCTTCCGAGACATGTACTCTCAACTCCTCCTAAGCTATTTTCCTCATGTCTTTGATCGTTATCCTTGAATCCTTTCTCAGCCTTCTACAAAAGAATTCTACCAAATACTTCACAATTACTCTACCATTATCAAACACCCTTCCATATGTATGCTCAGGTTTGTACGTCTTGACTGTCAACTGTTCACTAGGTTTCTCTCTACTCACAAATAGCAGAAATGGGCATCCATCCTCACATACTACCATCAACCTATTTTTCTCATTCTTTTTGTACCTAAGCCCTTTACCTCTGAAAACAGAATACTTTGCCACAGCCATTCTGACATCATCTGTAGTTGAAAATGACAACCCCAAGCTAAATATAGGACATGGAAATGTGGGGTCATACTTCACATGTCTACTATGCCTTCTTGAAACTTCACCAAACTCAGAGCTGCTGTTATATGAACCTTGTTCATTAACAAAAAAATAGTCACTACCCCTTTCACTTTTAGATTTAGTTTGTTGGTGATGGTCCTTCTTGGTTTGCTACTGTCGGTCCTTGCTGGTTTGTTGCTGCTGATCCTTGTTGGTTTGCTGTTGCTGTTCTCTTTTTATTATTCTTAATTTCCTCTACTACCTTTCTCCTAAAATCTTCCAACTCTTCATTAATCACTTGTTTACCTTTTCTTTTTTCCTCTCTTAGCTTTTGTGCTCTAAGCTTATCTCTTTCTGCCTCACTATCATTTAAGGTAGTATCATGGTACTGATTCTCCAAATGCTCCTCATCACCTACTTCTGTCCCATTAACAGCCTTATCTGCAGCAGTTTCACCTACATTAAAATCCATACCATCAACACCACAATCATTAAAGTCCCAACCATCACCACCAGCCTCATTAAACTCCCAACCATCACCACCTATTTTGTCACCACCAACTGCATTCATTTCTGCTTCAACTTGTGCTTCACCATGTATTTTAGCTTCATCCCTCCATGGCAGCATCAACGGTGGATGTGAATATATGGGATCATCAATGTCATGATCTGCATATACGTGCAAATCTGAACCAAAGAATAAATTCCTTAATAAACGCCTCACATCATCATCTGTATCAACCAAAAACAACCCCTTATGTATTGGTTTTCCCAGATCACAAAAGAAAATCCTATGCACATTTAGAAATCCCAATGTCTCTCTATACATCTTCTTAATGTGCATTATAGAGAAAAAGTCTGGATCAAAATCAAGCTCTATCAACACGTCCTCATCCACATAATCCAAGTTTGGATTCATAACCCATGTACCAGCATGATGATAGTGTATGTCAATAAGTAATTCCATCATGCCATAGGCACAAACACGTATCAGAATCAATCTTGATGACTTTAGGACTAACAAATTGACCATTATAGTGAAATTAGACAAGCTTCAACCATAATTTCGTAGATAACTCATATACACAAAATATATGTTGTCTTCATCATCGAAAATTAGTTACCCACACCTCTAATTAAACATTCGTTTCACTTTATTTCATTAATTTTATCATAGTGATATAATCCCCAATTTTATAGAAACCCTAATTTACTAATTTTTGATTTTTTTTAATTTATCCCAAAAACAAGAATAAAACCCCTCTCCTCATCTATCAGCATAAAAAAAACATTAAGCTTAAGCACATGCATATTCAATCTCATGAAAGCAAGAATAATATCTATTGTTTTATGACAACAACACTATTATTTTATTATCCCAAAAAAGAAAAACCCTAATGTTTATTCCCCATATACATCAAAATAAAAAAATCAAACCTCAAATATAAAGTTGAAGAAGCACAAAAAGACAAGCACATGTATGTATATTTTAATGGCCAGTACACATACCTTGAGAGTTGTTATCTACTGTTAACCCCACTAGTTTGATCCTTACTTGATCAGTAATGGAGTAATGGAGGCCAATAATGGAGTAAGAGACACCCAAAAGTCACTCTCTTTATCCTCAACTTTTCTCTTCTCTCTTAGGTCATTTTCTTTAAGTTTCTTTTCTTTAATGAATAACATGCACACTTTTCTAAAGGAAGACTGTGAAAATAAACACAGTTGGGTCCCATATGTACTTCCTCTAACGTCTCCGTTAACATCTGTTAGGGTTAGGCTAATTTTGCACCGGTTCAAAAAGTTGAGAGGCTTAATTGAGACACTTTGAAGTTCAAGGACTGAAGTGAGAAATGACCCAAAGTTTAGGGCTTATGTACCTTCTGCCTATTTTTTTTTTTAAAAAAAACTTTAAAAACCCGGTTTAGTATCCGGTTGGACCTCAAACCTAAGACACTCCCGGTTCAGTATCCTGTATTGACAACCTTGCCTTTGGCGTCAGTCAAACACCAAATCTTGAATGCTGTTAACGCTAAATCAAGCGAGAAACAGAGAGAGATGGCTGCTACAACAACAAGAAGATTGATCTCCATAGCTGCTTTTTGGATCCTAGTTCTCTTTGGAACTCTTGCTTTTATCCAAGTATTGTATTATCTATCTCTCACACACTCTGTTTGTTTCTCGAGAAAATTGAAGTAGAAAATAAAGAAATAATCTTTTCTTCTTTCTGTCTGATATTTTCTTTAAATTTTGCATTTTTTTTGTTATTGGGTATTATTAAAACTGCTTTTCTTGGTTACCAGATTCGATTGAGTGAAAATGGAGTCTCATCAAATACCAAACTCTCTCAGGTTTTTTTTTTTTTTTTACTTTCGCTTCTTTGGTTCTTGTTTTCTTTAATTTTTTCAATTACAAAAATTCAGCCAAAATTAGAGAAATTTAAACTGAAATGTAAAAATATTGTGTGTTTTCCACAGGAACGAAAGAAGACTGCAAAGGAGAATTTGGAATTAGTGACTCATAAAGTTTACTTTGATATTGAGATTGATGGAAAATCAATAGGTATATTTTCTTTATCACATTGGTTTTAAAGAAGACATCATGTTCCTTTATTGGTGTATATGTATATTAATTCTTGAAACTATTGGATTTTCCTTCATTTTGTCACTAACAAATGGTATGCATTTGAAGCATTTAGGTATTATATTACTTTCCTATCACTACCCTTTAGAACTTTATAGGATTACATTCAAACTGAAGCACATCAGCCTCCCAAATTTTAATAATTTTACTATATTAGGTGTGTGGACAGTGTGATATATATATATATATATATATTGTCGTTGTTTTAGCAAATGGATTATATCCTGCGACCAGATTGATCATCTTCTTTTGATGCATTATCAGAATAGATGAGCTGATCTGTATAAACCATTTGTTAAATAATTGTTCGTTCTCATTTTTGGGCATTGTTCAATTGCATTGATCATCATGGCCTCCTATTTGCAGGTCGCATTGTCATGGGTCTCTTTGGTAACACAGTTCCTAAGACTGCAGGTATGATATCTTATCCAGGTGCAATGAGGAATGCTACACTATGTCCTCCTTTTGATATGTTTGTTTGTTTGTTTCTTTCTTATTTTCCATTCACTTACAACTTTTATGTTTATTGTGCAGAGAATTTTCGAGCGCTATGCACGGGTAGCCAAGTAACTCTTGCCCCCTCCTTTTATGTATAATCTTCTTGTGAGAACGATGTTTTCACTATAGTCTTAGAATGCCATCATACAAATGCATGAAGCTGGCTCTGCCAGCATTTCCTTTGTTGCTGCACTTTTGTCTATCATCTGGGCAGTCATATAAAAGACCTGCTGCTTTTAGGAATTGCAGTTACTGCACTTAAAGAGTGATGCCTTGACCTTGATGGATTGGAAAATCTAACAAAACGTGCAAACTTTCTACATGCGCATCTTATAAATGGTGAATTCTCTCATTGTAGGGGATAAAGGAATGGGAAAGAGTGGAAAGCCTCTCTACTACAAAGGGAGCTCCTTCCACAGGATTATTCCGAGCTTTATGATCCAGGGAGGCGATTTCACTCGTGGTGATGGGCGAGGTGGAGAGTCAATCTATGGTGAGAAGTTTGCTGATGAGAACTTCAAGCTGAAGCATACTGGACCAGGTAAGTTGGAACTCTTTATGAGATTTATTGTTACTTCTGGCAATTATGCTGTCTTGAAGAGTGGATACAAATAAATGTAGTTTCCTTATTTGAAAACAGGACTTTTATCAATGGCAAATGCTGGGCAAGATACTAATGGATCACAATTCTTTATTACAACTGTGGTGACGAGCTGGTAATTAGTTTTAAACGTTTCTAATTGCATAGTTGTAACCTGTTAATGTTGTTCACTTTTGAATTAACTAGCAAGAACTTGTTCACTTTTTCTTGAAAGGTTGGATGGCCACCATGTGGTGTTTGGCAAGGTGCTTTCCGGCATGGATGTTGTCTACAAGATTGAAGCTGAAGGAAGTCAGAACGGAACACCTAAAAGGAAAGTTGTAGTTTTAGATAGTGGTGAAATTCCTTTGTGACAGCTGAATGCTGAATGCTCGCACTCTTCTATCTATTTTGCCACTACTCATTGCAAAGAAATGCAAATTTATATATATACTCTTATGATATACTTCAATTTCAGTTAGATCTTGGATCATAGTTAGTTACTGAAAGCACGAACCTACTTGTAAGCATTGATGTGTAATGGTTGCCATATAGTTCTTTTATGAGATGAATTATTGCTATGGGCATTAATATATTTTACAAGAGTTGGATTCGTTCAGGAGACAAATGTACATGTTCTATAATTAACCGTGTAATCTTGAGTAAAAGATTAGAAATACAATGAAAGGAAATGGAAAGTTAACGTGCCTACAGTCATCGTATCAACCAGCAACTTGGCCAAAAAATTGTAAGACAACCAAAGCCTCCAATTAAGAACCCCCTTCAAATTTAATACATCAGTAAATCCCTGTCATGCCAATCTTGTCCATATGGTTAGAATGACAGTCATTGGTGACATTGAATTCCAAAAGAGGGGATGATAAACCAGGTAACTGCATATTTTGTTAATTGCGACCATTAAACTGTACTTAAGTGGTAATACTGATATAAGTTGTTTTTGGTTTTCACTCCCCATGAAAAGGACTATTGCCATTTTATAAGTGCCGAGTCAGAAGAAAAAATGGATAAGAGTGAATACAAAGATAGAAGAAGACAAACTTTTCTCAGTAATAGAAACTTAAGCACAGGATTATACAAGTTATGCTTGATCAGTGAGACATCAATCAGATCCCAGCAGAAAATGAATTACAAAGCAGTGTTTTCTACTTAGGCAAACCATATAATATTTTTCCAGAAGGAGATGATGTAAACGAGCAAAACTTGTTAGACAAATGAAACCTTCACGCCTAAAACCTCAGTGTATTGATATGGCGAAAGTGAGAACATGGTAACACTAAGAGCAACAATATCCAATAAAGGCCGTTACTGCCTGATGTAATATCACTACGACAACAAAATTAAATACAAGAGTATAACAAGCCAAGGCTAACATCAACTTGTACGGGTTCATTTCTCGCTCAAATAAAACCTATTAAATTCATGGAACACCACGTGAATATGGAAACTGAAACAGTATCAGAAACATGAAATCTTAACCCAGTGGAGACGACCTGAGACGTTATGGAAAAGTCTCCACCGAGGGAAACAAGGTTGATGTCACAAGGCACTGAATCAAAATTTGTTAGATTGATTGCTAATTCTGCCTCTTGGCAGCAGAACTCCTTATTACATATGAAATTTGATGAAATCATATCAAGCTTTAAAATATCTCATAAAGTTCTGAAATGAGAGTGACCTTGTAAACAAGAAGATAATTAATTAGTAGTTTGTAAAAACACCATTAAAAAAAAGAGGTCTCTGCAGAGGTGTAAGCTATCAGAACCTGCAAATTGATCTGCAGAATTCAAAGTCAAATACCCTTTTTTCACAGAAACCCCTAAATTAAATCTTCAAGCAAACCACTCTCCTAATATCTTTAACAATTCAAATTAATATCTTCATCACAAAGCTCCTAACTTTACCTCACACATCAATCAAAAAAAACAAATCTTTAAATTGGGTTGAAGCCAAATTTATCATAAAATCACAAAAGCCAATAAAAACACAACAACAATAACAATGATTTTATTCATTTATAACTTAACTTCCATAATACATAACCAATCAGAAAAAAAAAAAAAAAAAACAAAACAAAACACACACACACTCTCTCATAGAGACAGAGAGATAAAGACCTTAACTTTGATCATTAGGAAGTCCTGCCACTACTATTACTATTACTATTACCAGAGGCATCACCATTACCATTACGATGCTGATGATATTGTGTAGAAAAATTAGAACCCAAATCAGAATAAAGAGAAACAACTTTAGAAATATTACCATTAAGTTCTTGAATTAAAGCAACGTTTTTTACCATATTATCAGGAATTCTCGACTGATGATTTTCGTTAACTTGTTGGATCAAACTTCTGTTCCTGTCCAAAACTGTCTGTACTTGTCTAAATGTGGTGTTAAATGAAGCCCAAACTTCTGGGTCCCCATCGACAACCTCGTCGTCGTCGTCGTCGTCGTCGTATTCTTGGTTCTTGTGACGGTTGTTCTTGTGGCGGCGCTTTGAGTTTGAGTTAGCGTTTTCCATTGTTGAAGAGATTATTACAGAGAGAACCCAATGAAGAGGAGGTCATAAATTGTTGATAATAAGGAGAAGATTTTATTTTGGTCTATGATCCGATATTAATGTAGAAGAAGGGTTTGTTTTGTTTTTGTTCTCATGTTTTGAGTTTTTTATGTGTTGAAAGATATATCGGTGGTGGGGATTGCTCTTTTATGTTTTACTCCACGCGAGTTTTGAGTGTCTGTTTTTCAATTGCCATTTCTACGTTTCTACGCGGATAACTAGATAAAATATTTTAACCTTGTTCCCATCAAAAAACAAACATATTTTAACCTTGTTAAAAATATTTTTGTTCTATTCAAAAGAGAGACAAGGTTTAAAATGATTTTTTTTTAGATTTTTTAATAATAAATTTTTTTAAGAAAAAATAATTGTTCTAAAAAATTTATGAAATTTATGAATAGTTTTATGCAAGATTATGATTATTTTTTATTAATTAGTAATTTTTATAAGTAAGGAAATAAACTTGACTTGTCTTTTGATAAATTATATATGTGTTTTATAAAGTCTGATAATTTTTTTGGAAAATAAATGGTTTATAGGGACATACTTTTTAAAAATAAATGTTATTTTCTTGAATTTTTTTAAATAGAACTTTTTATATTTTTTTTGAATTTAGTAGGTAAATTATGAATAAATATAAACAGTTGTGTGGCTAGATTATCTCCTAACTTGTATTCATTCCATTCTTTTGGTAATGGATCCTTTTTGGTTTTTTTAAAAAAAATTATGAATAAATTAGTTTTTAATATTGATTTAAATTAAATATATAAATAATCTAATACTAGTTGAGAGATAAGGTTTAGCCTCCCAATTTATTCAATATTATAAGTAGAATTGAAGGGCATAGTTAAATTAAACAAACTGGTAAAAATTATTGCAAATAGAAATTAAGGATATAAATTCAAACTTCTCATTTCATGAAAAATAAAACAAAACAGGGGGAGAGAGCCAAGAAAAAGGAAAAGCACATGGTATTTTGGTTGAATAAAAAAAAGCGAAAGCACGCGCTAAGAGATGCGGATGGGAAAAGAGAAAATAGAAAATATCTTCAAGGATTTTGCCACGGCAACAAAAAGTACATGTTCTTTTTTCCTTGTCACTAGAGAGATATTTAAGAGGCAAAATATCTTTTCTCCATCCACAAGAATATCATCACTTTCATTTCATATTCTTCACATATATCATATCATTATTTAGAGTTTACTTTGGTCCTTGAATTTTACCCGTTGTAATATTATGATTTTTCAATTTTAATTTGTAATAAAAAAACCCCTAAATTTTAATTTTTGTAACACAAAACCTTCTCTCATTACTATCCAATCTTTATCTTCTTATAACAAATTCATTTTAATGAATTTTGGTATGAAATTTTTTATACGAGTTAAGAAAATTACAATTTAATTTATAAAAAAAATAAAAATATATTTTGACCATGAAATTATATTTTTCTATTTTTAATTGAATAAAATTTAAAAAATTCATAGAAAATAGAGAAAATTTTCAAATGGTTCCAATTTTGGTGAGAGATTATGATATAATAATCTCAATTTATTAGAATAGAAAAAGATAAAAATTGGTTAACGTTAATGGATTAATACCAACGATAGGAACTTTTGTGTTCCTAAATACAAACGGAAATATTTTTCCACTTTAGTTAATTAAATTTTACCGTATTGTATTTCAATATATTGAGAATATTTTATCATCAACTCACCAAATTTTGGATCATTTGAATATTTTCTCTATTTTCTATGAATTTTTTCTTTTTTATAAATTAAATTGCATTTTTGTTGACTCGTATAAAAAATTTCTTATAAAAATTCATTAGAATGAATTTTTATAAGGAGATAAAGATTTAATAATAATAATAATAAGAGGGGATTTTGTATTATAAAAATTAAAATTTCAGAGGTTTCTTATTATAAATTCAAATTGGAGGACCATAACGTTATAATAAGTAAAATTCAAGAACCGTGCTTATAATTAAGCGAATCTTTTAGCTTCCCTTGCTTCTGTACCTATATTACAAGAAGCCCAAAAACACATTTGTTTCTTTAAATTTTTACTATTTTATCAGAATTATTTTTAAAAATTCTACTTTTAATTTATCAAGCCTTTAAAATAAGTTCAAAAAAAGTCTTTAAAATTTTATTTTTTTCCTGATATTTTTTTTTTTTCTACATGTCAATGATTCACGTAATAAAGACATTGACGTGAAATAAAACACAAAATTCAGAGACAATTTAGGAAAAAAAAAACTAAAAATTTAGGTGCATATATGAATTTGGTCTTGCAATAAAATTCATCCATCTTCCACATTGTTCCAATTTCTTCTTCCGTATGTCACATCTTCTAGCTAAAGTGCAAGAAAGTTCATGAGAATCACTCAGTAAAATATATGCCCTTGTCCCAGTGAATCTTTAAAAAAAATTCCTCTAAGATATTTTGACGAGTAAAAAGATTTTTATCATGGATTTTATCCCAGGAAGAATATAGAGTTGTCTTTTTAACATTTATGCGTTAATGAATTACTAATATCAGGGTTTTTATACTTATGCTGAAAATTTATCAGGTAGGCAAATATACTAGTTAAGACCAATTATATGCTTTGAACAAGTGAACTTTTTTCTTGCTAGCACTTGATGGGTTGAATTTCACTTGGTCTGATGTGAAATATTGAATGTTTATTATGTGGTCACTTGAGCTAAATGTTTATATTTATGTTGAAAAAAATACATTAGGATTTTAAAGAAGAAAAAACAAAAAAAAAAAAAGAAAAGAAAAGCTAGTTCAGAAAAGAGAAATGAACTTTCTTGATGTTCTGTTGCTATTTTCTTTTCTTTGAAAAGGGAAAAGGAAAAAAGCAAGCAAACAGAATAGAAGCAGCTTCATCCAATCATTCCTCGTCATCTTATCACACAAATCCAGTACACATTATGTGATGCAGATTTCTTGCCTGGTTAGAATCTATCAACATTGGCTACTCATTATATTGAAGTGACATTAGCCATTCCATGCAATAAGTTACTACTTCCATTGCTATTCTGCAATAATTTATCTTCAACAACAATTTCCAATCTGAACAAGAACTACCAAAGTGAAGGAAATCATGCCTTGTAAATGGTAAACCAAGCAAATGGTAAAACTGCAATGGGGACCTTGTGACACTCGTCGTCGAGACTAAAGTCATGAAGTTAAGAAAAAGACCAAATTCAACAGACAATGCTTCATGCACTTTCTTGTTAGCTGTCATTACATCATCCTATGGCATTCTTATCTGAATTCATCACTTTCTATTTAGTTGGATGCTACAGCCTAGTAAATAGAACTTTTTTGCGTTTCAAACATCTCTAAAGCATCCGATGGAGCATTATGCGCGCACGACGCGAATAATCCATCCCTAATTATCTGGGTGTTTGGGGCTGTGAGATGGACAGGGAATTGTTTGGTTGTAACACCACATGCCATCTTTAGAAAAAACCAGAAACTGAAAGCTATAAAGCAAGTTCTTTCCGCATGCTGCCATAGATCAAATTGACAGAACGAACAAAAAATGAAAAGGCAGGTACCTAACTAGTCCAAAACAAGGCATAAAAACAACACACAAAAAAAAGATGAATGATGTCAACAAGAAAAGGTGCAATAGATGTTTGAGAACAAAATTAACTGACCTCTAAGCTCCAATGACCGGATTCTTTTATTAGAGCAGCTGTAAAATGATCAATCAGATGCATATTTTTTGCAAAAGAAAGAATATTAGCACAGATTGAATCGAATCGATTTCTTTTCCTGAAATTGAATGGAATAGGCACACATGATTTGTTCCAAATAAAAGTCTATATGCTGTGGAAGGAAAATGACTAGATTCTACAGTCACTAAAAAGTCTGCTATACAGTAAACAATAGCAAAGGGAAATTCATAATTGCCAGACTAGATTGGATCCAACTAATATTGGAGTTCCATTAATCTCTACAGCTTCCTCAACACCCCAGTCATCAGTTTGTGTGGTTTTCATCTACTATTCTTGTATAATTAACCCCTCATAAATTTGGCAACGGGAAGAACATAGCCACACAGATGGTAAGACAACCTATTCCCATTGGACTTCCCTGTGAAATGTCCACTCAGATGGATTTAGCGTTCTTTTCCCATCAGCAGCAACAGGATAATATGAAGAATCCTCTGGAAATTCAGTGGCCATGGACTTCCAATGGAGAGATGGACTCCACTCGGCTTCCTTCAGCACTTTCAGTATCTCCTCCACAACTATTTTGCTCCCTTCAGCAGCCAAGTGAATTCCATCTCTGGAGAAAAGAGGGGGAAAAAAAGAAACAAAAAAGAAAAAATATCAACATTTTAACTCTCGATGAAGGATAAACTTGATTCCAACATCCAAAACCAAAAACTCCCATCAGCCATCAACAAATCAAGTTGAATAGGTCTATCCAAAATAGAACCAGGAAACAGAAAACAAAGTCCCAATGCAATAAAGTTATCACAGATAGCAAAAAATATACCAAGAAAGGAGGGCAAGCATTCTGTTTGTCACTACCAACTAAATGCATAAAACATAAGGCTACCTTCCTGTAGTATCTGAAAATTACAGTAGAACCTCCATATAGGAATACTCTATATAGTAATAAACTCTATATAAGAATAAAATATCTCGCTCCCAACTTGGGCCAGTTGTAAATAGGAACAACCTCTATATTGTAATAAGTTATAAATTTTTCAAGTCCCATTTTGATAAAAAGTTCACCATAAAAGAATATATATATTACAATGATTTTTTCATAGTCGTCGAAATATCCTTAAATCTTTTAAATGTTAAATAGTTCATTAACATGAATGATCGTCTTTTTGTTGTAACCAAAATATTTCTAACTTATAAAAGTAAGAAGTTCTGAATTTTAAATAACTATATTACCACATAGATTGGTACTACTCATGTGGATAAGGGTGAACCTCTCGAATTCGAGACCCGCTTTTACCAAATTATAAAAAAAACTACATCACCATTTATAGCTGTAGAAATATATATTTTTTCTAATTATATATCATAAATTTAGATATTTTAAAACTTAATTAGTTTAAAATATTGTATATTTTATTGTAAGTTATAGTAAGAAGTAATAAACAAATATGAAATAATTTTTTAACTAAAACTCTATTAAGTTATAGCCTCTTTATAGTAATAAAATTTGTAGGGTCCCAACAATATAACTATATGCATATAACTATATGCAGGTTTTACTGTATAATGTTTATTAAGTCAAGATTGCCTGAAGCCCTCAGCCTAAAGGGAAGACTTGTATAAAATAGGAAGCTTCTGCTCTGGCAAAGTATGAAAAAGATGACAACTTAAACCTCAGATATACATGAACGTAAGAAGTATCAACATAATAACAGCTCGTTTAAAGTTTTCACTCAGACAAAGCTGAAACTGGTATATGAAGTGGTCATAACAACACAAATTTTACTTATTAACATTGATATGTTTGAATAAACAAGGTACAAAATATTTGGCCAAAAGAACTTACGTGAAACAGGCAGTTTTCCAATCACTTCTCTTTTGGAATACAGTGAAAAGATCAATGGCCTTCACATCTAACTCCTCACACAACTTAAGACAAGCTTCTGAATACTTTTGGCACAACTCATTTGTTCGTACCAGTTCACTAAAAATTCCACTGATTTAAAAAAAAAATAAATCAGAATATTATATTTGACAACAGGAATGATGAAAGCAAGGCATGAATGTGCATTAAACCACCTTGTGTTCGAACGAACTCTCTCCTCATCAACTGGAGGACTGCCCAGGAAAATGATGCGAATGTTCTCAGAAAGGCTCTGATTTTCAATATATATGTCAGAATAAATATGTCCTTGGTAATGGTCATACGAGGTCGTATGGCACAGAATGACAAAACCAAAGAACAGCATACAATTATCATTGATACATAAATGACGGTTGAGCATATATAGGCATTTAGACAATGTAAGAAAAATTTCTCAGATCAATTCTTCTGGTATATCAAAAATTTTACAACCCTTAAAAGGAAGTCCATTTTCATGCCAATCAACACCACCATTCATGGAACTCAGAATTATTTACTTTACTTCCTGAATATCAATATTTTCACCTTTTAATAGGTTCATGCAAAATTCTGGATATATTTTGCACTCAAATTTGGAAAAGAAACACCAGGATTAATTGAACAAATTAATTCTTTCAGAAATTGGTCTCATAAGAGATTTAAATGTCAGTGTAATTGTGGAACCCTCTCGAGTAAGCAGAAAACAACAAGATCGGAGATCACAGAAGCTCTTTCTTTTACTTCTTTCAATAGATCTCTTTCTGTTGCTTTCTGAAGTCGATTTGACTATAGTATTTAAAATCAAGGACAGAACCTTGAGATGAATGGCAATCTTCCTCATGTTCTGGATGTACTCAGGAAGTGGCACATGAGGGCCTAGGCCAGATGAGTGAGCCCCCATTGAATCATTCCCGCCAAAATAAACTATCACCAAATCTGGCTGTACAGCAGCATCCTAATGGGCAGGCAAGAAAACAAAACAATTGCATATTATAAATGGATGTGGGGCTCTCAAAACATTCAAATAAGAAAAAGTATTCCAAAGAAACCCCATGTGCAAAGAATAGGCCATTTGGCATCACATGTGCTATAATATAGAAAGACCAACAAAGAAAAAAAACCAGCCGCCAAGTTACTCAATCCTCTTGATGTTCCAGCAGGCATTTACCAAGTTTAATTCTCAATCATTAACTTAAAGAAACCCCATGTCCAAAGAATAGACCATTTTGCAATCAAATGTGCTAAAAACGAGGAAGACCAACCAAGAAAAACAAACAAAATTTCTAATCATTAACATGTGCCTTATTCTTATGATTGTTGAATTTGCAAGTGATTTTTCATGCATATCATCATTCCAAAGAGCAAATGCAAAGGAAACAGTCAGTTGTAGCTTTCATCAAAAATACTTCCAAATGCAACGATCAGAAGTTACTACAGGAAAAAGAAAGATGTGATGAATTCATGTCTAACATAGCTTCAAGGCCACTCATTTCCATTTTCCAGACAAATGGTCATTTTTCTCTACATCTATGATGCACAGGAAAAACCTGAATGTGCTCCAGTCAACTACACAAATTTTCAGTTATATAAAGCACAAAGTGATGATAGAGAGATAATTTTAAGGTCAAGTTGTCTAGCAGTTACACTATTCCTAGACGAAAGACCTTTCAATTGAACTAATTTAGAAAAGGAAAATTCTATCACGGGTCTCTCACATGTATACCACGTTCTTGCTAAGAACAAGAAACTAACAAGCACTGCCTAAGCATTGCATCACGACCAGAAAACAAATATCGATATAGCACTTGCAGCCAATGAGACAACATTAATACCTTGGGAAAAATTTGATCCAGGACCTCAACAGCACGCCTTGAATTCCATCCATAGTAACCTCGTAACAGTATGTCTGCCTGTAGTTAACCACAATCAAAATAAGATTGCAATAGAAACAAACAAGAAGAAAATGTAAAGTGCAGTGATAATACAGATACCCCTGTGCTCAAGAAGAGATAATAATCTTAGTTTATTTCTACCAAAAACGATAATTAACTATCTAAACCAACAAAATCAGCATTCAGGTTATAAACAAAAACTTTGAGAACTCAATTAAAACCATCCTCTTCTTCAATTTTCCTCAATAAACAAACAAATTACATTATATAAAATCATCATAGGTTAAAGATAAAGCAAACGATTAAAGAAACTAAAACACAATATGTATAATTCAAGAATTACACCAAACAAATGTAGAAAAACAGCAGAACCAATATGAATCAAACAAAAACTAAAAAGGAAAGAAATATACTTTACGAGCATAGATATCTGAAAGAATGGAACCCCAACCTCCATGGCTGAAGCAGAGCTGGACAATGGATGAACCAAAGAGAACAAACAGTGGTCTTGTTGGTCCCACCATTTTCTATGTATAACAGAGTTTTTCTCTAAAAAAAGATTCAAACTTTTTTAGCTTAGCTTTCACAACTTTCACACACAAAACAAAAACACATAAAGATTACAACTTTCAACTACCCATTACTACTGTTTAAGCAATTTACCCACTTGAAATTGTTTAAGCAATTTACCCACTTGAAATTTCAAATAAAAACGGGTCTGAAATGTGTTGATGGGTGCTTAAAAATGGAGGGGTTGACTAATAATTCAATTTTCATTTAATACAATGTTACCTTCCATAGCTACATAAATGGTGTAGGCAAAAATAGTTATTCCCTTTCACCTAACACTACACTATCACAAAACATGCATGTACTTCCTCCTCATTCATTCACAACTTATTTTATTTTTTCTTTAATAATATAAGATATTATAATTTTTTTTTGAACAGACAAGATATTATAATTTCATATCTTATTATTTGGAGTGTACATAACAGAATGACGAAGTTTATGATTAGTATCCCATAATTGTAGATATGGATTTTAGTCTTTTATAAACTAATGAACCCTTTGACTAAGAATATATAAATCTAAAAAAATTGTATTTGAAACAAATAAATAAATTTTACAATGATTTTTCATAAAATTTATGTGTAAATATATGGTTTATGTGTTTATTAAATTCTTGAATAAATTTGATAAACATTTTAAATAAATTGTTTTATCATGATGAAATATCATCCATTAAAGTAGTTTTATATTTTTTTCTCCCTAACTCATTTTTTCTACTATTTTGTTTGATAAAATTATGGTGGATAAATTTTTTATAAATGATAACACTTGAAAAAATACTTTTTAAATATAATATTATAATTAAATTCTACATAAGAATTCTTACTGCCTAATTTTATTTTTTGTAACTATGTTTCTCAAATGCATAGCCCAGTGATTAAGACATATGTAATGAACTTTAGGAGTCCCAAGTTTAAATTCTCTTTCCCCATATCAAAAGAAAAATCTTTTTAACCGTTAATAGTAGCAAATCTTAAATATTATCTTTTTTTTCTTCTTTTTGTTTATTTATCTCTTTTCAATAATAACACCATCTTCATATTTTTATTTTATTTTTATATTTTTATAGAATATTATGATTTATTTTTTTATTTTTATAAATAGAAGTTAGCTAGTTTCTTTTTATGGAAAGATTATTTATCCTCTACTATCAAAGTGAAAAATAAATTAATTTGATATCTACAATATTCAACTCATTCAAAGACTAGAATTGTATTATGATAATAAAATCGATTTGTTATTCAATATAATTATGGAGTTGATTTTTTTTCTCAACACTATATCAATCACAATTAAAATAGTATTTATAATTATTTTTCAACACAATTGAAGAACTTTAGAGAAAAAATTTAGTTGTTAATTATTATCAATGAAATATATTATTTTATTAAATGAATGAATTATACATTGAACCACATATGGATCTCATTTTAATTTAAATGAATTTGTTATTTTTTTATATAATAAATTTGTATGTTTTCATAAAATCCATTGATAAAAGAATTGAATGTAAATGCAAATTAAAATTAAAATAAGGCATAATGATTAATAAATCCAAACCTTCAAATGAAATTGTAAATTTATTAAAATTTTTTAACTTTTACGATTATAATCAAATTTTAAGATTTATTGTAAATTTAACTAGACTTTTTTTTGATTGGTTAACCAGACTTTACTAATTGTCAATAAAATTCAAATCTTTTATATATATCGCATATTCAACCAAAATTTTTAAATAAAGTTTCAACTTTAATTGATTTTTTAATTTAACAATTGTAACTAATTTCATTGTGTCTATCTAGCCGCATGACAATTTAGGGAGTATGCAAACTTGTAATGAAATTTAAAATTACATCACAAATTAAAAAAAATTTGTTAAAATTACATTTCAACATACCAAAAGGTTTAAATTTAGGGTGAATCTATTTCTAAAGCAAATATTACTAGTGCCAGAGCAATATTTTCTTAATCGAATTTATTATCCTTGTACTAATTAAGTCAACTAAATATCTTCTTTCTTTTAAATATATAGATATATACTTCCAGATTTTTTGCTCTTTTTTAGAGTTTACAATTTTTTTTGTTTTATTTTTATTTTATTTTCCCAGTAAAAAATATTCCTAATCATTGTGTCATTTGATTTTATTAGAATTCTAATCTTTTTTATTTATATTACATCAAGAGCAAGTAAATTTAATTTATACTCGTAAAAATCTTGTTGGCCTATTTGGACACTTAACTCTTGTTTTGATGTTGATTATTGTCCTAAGTCAATGTATTTAACATTTGGCTTGTTTAAGATTGATTTCAGGCTTAAAAATGAATTTCAGGTTAACAATGATCGTTGTTAAATCAACAACGATCGTTGTTAATTTAACAATAATCGTTATTGAACCTGAGACAGTTTTTACAAAAGAAACAGCAAGACACACGAACTAGTGGGAATGGACAATGAAATACCAAGAGGGGGGTGAATTGGTGCGGAATTAAAAATTTTGGAAAGAAAGAGATGAAGTAGAATGAACACACAAGGGTTTATAGTGGTTCGGACCCAACTTGTCCTACGTCCACTCTCCCAAAAACCTCTTTGGGGCTCCACTAACTACAATAGTGATATAAGGGATTTCAAGGCTATCTCAAACCTTTACAATGAGTTTTACCCAAGGCTAACTCACAAACCCTAGTGTTTCCAAGAGGCTAACACCAAACCTTTACAATGAGTTTTACAAATGGCTAACTCACAAACCAACCCTAGTGTTTCCCAACTCACACAGAATTGACACTAGTACAATGGATAACT
>CANYLF011090198.1:0-15955 GCA_948193215.1 Bocquillonia castaneifolia
ATAGCAACAGAAATAAAATCCGTTGCTAACGGAAATAAAATCCGTTGCTAATAGCAACGGATTTTATTCCGTTGCTAATTAGCAACGGATTTTATTTCTGTTGCTAATTTTGACTCAAATTTGGCGCCAAAATTTAGCAACAGAAAAAAAATCCGTTGCTAATTAGCAACGGATGAAAGCCGTTGCTAATCACATAATTTCCGTTGCTAATTTTGGCGTCAAATTCGCTCCAAAATTAGCAACGGAAATAAAATCCGTTGCTAATTAGCAACGGATTTTATTTCCGTTGCTAATTTTATAAAATTCGTTGCTAATTAGCAACGAAATAAATCCGTTGCTAATTTCCGTTGCTAAATCGAAAAATTCTAGTAGTGGATTATGTTCTCAAATTATTTTTCTTACTTTTTAAGCTAAACCAGATTATTTGATTAGCAATAAATTTATGATACAAAGATAAAAATTTATAAACCTTTCTAATTTTAAGTCTTTCATCTTCTATTCATGTATTTTAATTTTATGTCTTCAACATGCTTTAATAGTTTGAATAATGAAAATTTTTGTAAAATTAGTTTAATCATTTTTAAAGAGAAGAACAACTCTAAATTTTCAGTCTTGGTTTTGTTAAATTTATACATCTGAAGATCTAATTACAGCTTCCCTCAAGACTTAAAAGGATTAACACTTGTTTAAATTAATTACAAGTAGCTAATCCTTTTATAATTTAGATTTTGACCAAGACTGAACGTCACATAACTTTTGATTTCTAACTAACTTTTTAGGTACTTACAGTCTTCAAATAATCACGATTTCTTCATGAAAATTATAAATATTGATTTTGTCTTGAATTTAGCCTTTTAAATCACTTAATTTCGAGTCTTTTAGCTCAAGTTATAGCATGTCGGATTTATTACACTTTCAAACTACGAATTTAACATTTTCAAGTTGAGAATTTCACATTAAAAATTCAAATTTCCTATGACAATTTAATATAAACACGAATTTAATTTAAATAAACTAATTAATCACTAATTCTACTCTAACATAATATAAATTTATTACTAAATAGACTTTAAATAAATAGTTAATGGCTATAGAAAAAAGAACACTCAAACTAATAAAAAAAATAAATTATATATATATACTTTTTAAATATTAGGTCTTCAATCTTTAATTCATTCCTCAACAGTTTGAATGATGGAAAAATTTATTAAATTAGCTTCAATGTTTTGATCTATTTATCTCTATTAAGATATAACTACAGTTTTACATAAGTCCTAGAAATATTATAAGTTGTATTAATTAATTCCAAATAGTTAATTATTTTTAAATTCTGAATTCAACCAAGACTACACATAGTTTTTGATTTGTAACTCAATTTTCAGGTTTTTACAATCTTCAAATAGCTACAACTTATTCATGAAAATTGTAGATATCGATTTTATCTTGAATTTGGGCTTTTTAATCACTCAATTCCGAGTTTTTAAGGTCAAGTTATGGCTCGTCGAATGTGTTACACTTTCAAGTTGTGAATTTAACATTTTCAAGCTGCGAATTTCACATTAAAATTTAAATTTCTTATAAAAATTCAATATAAACACGAATTTAATTTAAATAAACTAATTAATCATTAATTCTACTCTAATCATAATCTAGATTTATTACTAAATAGACTTAAAATAATTAGCTGATGGCTATAGAAAAAAGAACACTCAAACTAATAAAAAATAAATAACTCACGGTTAAAAAAATAAAAAAAAATAGGTCTTCAATCTTTAATCGATATTTTAATAGCTTGAATGATAAAGAAATTTATGAAATTAGATTCATTGTTTTTCATGAATGAAAGAGAAAACCCATCTAATCTTGAATTAATTGTTGAAGCCCTTAAGTTTCTTGTATATCATGGAATTCTTACGGGCTTGTTTATGTTTCGAGAGAGAAGAGAAATTTTTTTTAGACTTGGTTCCATCTATTTATAATTCTTAAGCGCTAACTAAGGCTACCCACAAATGCTAGAATAATTAGGACTTGTTTCAATTAATTTGAAATAATAAATCCTTATAAAATTCAGATTTCTTCTGAGACTGTATAGGGCATCTGACTTGCGACTCAATTTTGGGTTTCCTACAATCTTTGAACGGCCACAAATTCTTCATAAAAGTTGTAGATCTTGATTTTCTCTTGAATTTAGCCTTTGAATCATCCAATTCCGAGTTTTCTAGCCCAAGTTATGGCCCTTCAAAATTGCAGCATTGTCAGACTATGAATTTTGTGTTAAAAATTCAAATTTCCTAAGAAAACCCAAACTTTTAATGTAAATCTGAAATTAATTCGTATAATAAAGGAAAATTTCACTAAATATATAATTTTTATTATTAATAAAAATCTTTTAATCTTAATAATATATATTTATAATTTTAATCACACTAATTTATAATTTTATGATTAAATTTAACTAAATCCATATATTATATGGATATATATATATTTTTCAATCATTATGTTTTAATGTATGTTTGAAATTTTAATTATATTAATATATAATTTATAATTAATGAATATTTTAAATCCTAATTGGTTAAGAATTTTATTTTTTTTTATTAATAAGTGTATCATAATTCTAATTGATTGAGAAATTACATATTTGTTATTAATTAATTAAAATAATTAACAAATGACTATTTTAACCTTTATTAAAACCTTTTAACAATCTAATTAGAGAATGGTAAGGAGGTCAATTTGACTGTTCCCCCTCCCACTTTTATATACATTTATAGATAAATAAGTCCCTGCATTAAGCTGTGAGAATATTGTTTACCGTTCAGAATTGTAATTAAAATGTTCAGTTCTATTGTATCGTTTGCTGTTGACAGAATCGGTGACTTTCTAATAGATGAAATCAAGTCCATGTCTGAAGTCGATGACAAAGTAAAAAACTTACAAGAAGAGCTCAAATGGATGCGATGTTACTTGAAGGACGCAGAAGCAAGAGAAGACACAGATGAAAGAATTCACAAATGCATTTTAGAGATTAAAAACCTTGCGCACGATATAGAGGATTGCATGGAGAGTTTTTCCCTCAAACAACCATTAAAAATGAGTGATAATGGTGTTAGTTTTTCCAGCATCAATCCAGTCCCGGTGCGCAAGTTTATCTCAGACGTTGAGGAGATCCAGGTCAGGGTTTCCAACCTCACGAAGAAACTAGAAGACTACGGTGTTAAGAAAACGTTGGACGGCGGCTCGAATGGTACTTCCAGCAGCCGGAATAAGTACAGACAGTTACGAAGGACTTACTCTCATGTTAGAGAGCCAAATATTGTTGGATTAGAGGAAGAAACTGAGAAGTTAGTAGCAGAGCTGGTGGATGGAAAAAACTGTCGAGTCATCTCGATTATCGGAATGGGTGGTCTAGGGAAGACCACTCTTGCCAAGAAAGTTTACCATCATCACAGAGTCAAGGATCATTTCGATTGTTTTGTATGGGTTTATGTATCTCAAGAATTTAAAACAAGAGATATATGGGAAAGAATTCTGTTCAGAGTTATTTCTAATAAGAAGAGAAAGGAGATTGCGAGACTTGAAGATGATGAGATAGCTAAAATGCTCTATCAAGTACAGCAATCAAATAAATGCTTGGTTGTACTAGATGATATTTGGAGTGTTAATACTTGGAAAAGTCTTAGCGCTGGATTTCCACTTAATGATTCAGAAAGCAAGATAATACTTACCACTCGTATCAAAAAGGTGGCCTCCTCTGTAGATCCCAGAGGTTTCATCCATGAACCCAGGTGTCTAACCTTTAAGGAGAGCTGGGAATTGTTTAAAAAGACAATCTCTCGGAGAGATGGAACAGGTAACTCTGCTTCTTTTCCCACCATTCTGATAATTAAATTTCCGAACCAAATTATCACTCTCCCTCTCCCTCTCTATAAACTTTACTTGTAAAAAGTAAAGTAATCATAGAATACACTATATATATATATATATATATTGAATAATATTATAATTTTGTTTTGCACTTACTTTATTTTTACTTTGTAATAATCGGATTGGGATCCTCTCATGTTGGATTTGAACATGATACATTATGTTTATAATCTCAACAACTAAATGCAAAGTTAATGGTTGAGATTTTATCAAAAAATATGAAATTTAAATTTTGGAAAGAGCGTTCTTCATTTTAAATGGTAAAATCTGAACCATTCATTTTACATTTAATGGTTGAGATTATCCAAACATGATGTATCATGTGCAATCCCAACATGAGGGATCCAAATCCGTAGCAACCACCATTGGATTAAAGTGCATCTAATGATCCAATGGTGGTTATCTACAAAGTAAATTTTACTTTTTCAAAAACAGAGTTATATATATATATATATATATATATATTCGTTATTCTGTATCATGTTCAATTCCAACATGAGAGGATCCAAATCCGTAGCAACCACCATTGGATTAAAGTGCATCTAATGATCCAATGGTAGTTATCTACAAAGTAAATTTTACTTTTTCAAAAACAGAGTTATATATATATATATATATATATATATATATATATATATATATATATATATATATCCGTTATTCCTTGGTAGACCTGTTCATATATATATATACATATATATGTATATATATATCCGTTATTCCTTGGTAGATCTGTTCATCGGGCAGGCTTGGACGGATTCGGACCGGACCTAACCGGACCTATATTTTCTAACATCCTGGATGGGCCTATTCAGACCTCAATGAGCAGACATCAAATTTTTTATATGTCAATGTAAAATCTCTTATAACAAATTGAGTACATTGAATTCATAAACATCCCAAATTTAAATGAAACTCAAATACAAATAACTGAAAGTTGCCTTAAAAATTCAACCATAAACATACTAAAATTGTAAAAAAATAAAGAAAAAAACAAGATGAGAACGATATTCACTGCTAATAGAAGGTTGCAGTCGTGGTTGAATAATAAGTAGTATTGTTTCCTTTTTGGTTGCCAATAAATGCTATTGATGAATAATGGCTATAATTAGATTTAAATGGAAGTGATAAGAAGATAAGCAATGAGATAAAAATATTGATTAAAGAGGTTTAATATAACTGGTATTAAATTGTTGATGATGGACGTTCCAGGGAAAGGTTTTGGTTTTTAAGGTTGGCTGTGGAAGGAAGGAAGAAGGGTGTTTTATAACTTCTATCAATTTTTAAATTATTTATTTTACTAATGTAATAAATAAATTTAACATTATTACAATCTAAGCCAGCATATGTGGCCCAGCGGTTTTATCTCCATTTTTACATGAAAAGGTCACGGTTCTATCCAGCATAGGTTCCTATTTTTTATGTAAATTATAAAAGTTGTATCACATGGGGCCTATCCAACATACTCAGGCCCGCCCATAAATTAATTATCCAGGCTGTACAAATTCAGGCTCGGATCGGACTTATTTAAAATACATCCTATCCAAGTCCGGCCCATATCCGACGGGTCGGACGGATACCCATAAAAATAAACGTTTCTTATAGTAGATACAATTTTAATTACAGGTCAGGGTTCAAACCCCAACACCATCTTTTTTCCTCTTTTTTTTTCACATTTTTTGTTACAAAAGTGGCAAAAACTATAAAAAGAGTCACTTGCGCCTCCCACCGCTATGTTGAATGTAATTTGATGGTATAATATATATATAAACCAAACAGTTAAACCGAATTGACCGAATCAATGCAGTTAATTCGGCCGATTATATATATCTCTAGAAACTTAACTGTTTTGGTTGTGAGCAATGGTTCGGTAACCGAACTGAACCATGCTCACCCTTAGGGGTGGCTTAACAATTAAAGGGTCCTTAGGCGAATAGAAAAACAAGGCCTATCCATTTAAAAAAAAAATTATATATAAGTTTAAATTTCATTTATAAATTTACTTCTTGCTTTTTAAAAAGGAAAATTATTAATTAAATTTTTATATTCAAGTTTAGCCAATTCTACAGATAAAATAGTTAAACAATTCAATTTATCTTGAGATATGGTTGTTCCTAAGTAATTTTTTTTATATAATATTTTGGTTTTGAAAAACTTTTTTCTGTATATGCTACAATAACAAGTATTGTAAGTATATTTTTATATGCAATAAAATAATTGGAAAACAATCTAATTTTTTTTTTATCAAATTAGGTATTCCAATGGGTGTATTGATTTCTAATTTTACAACTTATTTTAAAACTTTTAATTCAGAAAATAAGTCAAAACCATCAATATTTGAATCTATATCATGTCTAAGACATATTTCAAGATTAAGACTTTTTTTTTCTAGTTCATAATCCTCAAAAGATTTTCATATTTCAAGACTAAATAAAAGATCAAACATTCTTCGTATTTATAAAATAATTCAAACCTATATATATATCATACAATGATGATATTGTTTGAACTAAAATAAAACAAAAATAATTAATTTTATGGGATTCTTCTGGTGATTTTATTATTTCATCATCATTTTCATCAAATTGCTTTTTTTCCCTATAAATGACACATTTTTTTTTTCAAAACATGGTTCTATTTCTATCTCAAATGCAACTTGTTTTGATAAATTCAAAGTAGAATTAACACTATTTTCTCTATAATTTTTAAAATGAGAAATAAGTCCATTTAATTTATAAATAACAAGATCTATTCATGTATTTTCAAGTTGTAAACTTTTAATTAAATTTTTTTGTTATTTGTGTGTGTGTGTGTGGTGCTTTTCCATATTTACTTTGTTTTTTACAAACTATATTTATCATCTTATCACCATTGAATGAGATCATAACACTTTGATTCAATGATATAAAAGACAAAGTAGAATAAAAGTCAATAGTAGAATTCCCATATATAGGGCTAGGAGGTCTTCTATATTATGGGGCCTTAGGTGATCGCCTTGGTCGCCTATCCTTCCACTGGTCAAAACTGAGGAATAGCTATATTCCTACTTTGACAATAATTAAAAAGCAAAAGACAGGTTAGAGATAAAAAAAAAAAAAACAAAAGTGATTTTTCTTTTGTGTTTGATTTAAGGATACATAAACCAAGGTTTGAGGGATAAAAACTCAGTTTTGAAAAAAGCCAAAAAAAAATCTCCGCTTAATCGAAAACGAGAATCATAATCATATTATAAATATATTCTTTCTTTTTTTTTTCTCACATCACTTTCTTCAAATCAAGTGTATTATGTAGCTCATACCTTTTATGTATCTATTTGTAATGATTTTATCTGTGTTTAAGAAATTATCGATGTTTTTTTATTTAATTGTAATTTTAATAAATTTTATTCCATAAAATTAATTAATCAAATAATTTTTTTAATAAATGGAGAATTTATTAAATCTACAAGATGTGAAAATCCTTAAAATTGATGGTTTCGCATACTTAAGGATACATCACCAATTAAGGATGAAAGTTAATACAAACTAAAAATATTCTCAAAGCACCTATAAACATCCAAGGTGTCATAAGGGAAAGAAAAAAAAATCTAGATTTGTATACAAAAACTTCATCTGAAATACATCAAAATAATATATTCTCCAACTGAGGAATTTTGGATTGGAAAATCCTCCTATTCATGCTCTTCCAAATCTCCCAGATTAAATGAAACCAAATCAAAGACCAAAGCTTGTTGTAAGGAGATGCTTCAAGAATAGAATGCCAAAAATCAAAGAAGGTGGATAAAGATTGGGGCATGACAAATGCCACTCCAATCTTCCTAAAGAACCAAATCCACAGGGGCCAAGCATGACAACAGTGTAGTAGTAAATGATCAATAGACTCAGTATGAAGGAGACAGCCAGAACATAAAGCATATACATTTGACACAATACCTCTAGCATGTAAAAAGGAGAGAGTAGGAGCACAAGCATGACAAGCTAACCAGGCAAAGAAATTAATCCTTGGGGGCACAAAAGATCTCTAGAGATTTGCAAAATTGAACATGGAGTTAGAATCAACATGTGAATTGACTGCTGCATGTGCTTCACATATTGATTTGGCTTATAATCAGTCTATTTACCCATCTATTTTACAACATCTCTGCCATCCAAAGAATTAACCTGGAATGAAGATACCCGATTGATAAGAGAGTCTAACTTAGCTAGGATTGTGTAAGAACCGGATCAAACCGAAAACCCGGACTGAACCAGTGAATTTGGTCAGGTTTGATTCTAATTTTTGAAAATTTTTTAATTTTCAGTTCGGTTTGGTTTAGGATATTTTACCAAAAAACCGAATCTGACTAGAAAACCGTGAAAATGAAGGCAAAAAACCAAACTGAAAATTGAACCGAATAAGGCTAATTTGGTTTGGTTCGTTCTTGCTCCTATATACTTCAGTTCGGTTCGATTTCAGAGTTTAGAAAAGTTTTGGTTCGGTTTGGTTTGGTCATTAACCGATGCACACCCATAAACTCAGCCTTTCATTAAGTCTCAATCTCCTTCTACAAGTCAACCTCCAACCATTAGAAAACATATCATAAACTGTAGCCTGATTGGATCTGTGAAGGTTGTACAGTCTAGGAAAATGGATATGAAGAGGTCCTCCATCTGTCAAGTTATCTAGCCAAAAGGAGGTGTTCTTACCATTAACAACCTGCACTGAAATGTTATCAAGAAAGAAGGACATGATATCTGGATTTTTAGTGCACACACTAAAGATATTCTTCTAAACCGAGGAACATCTACTTTTATCAAGACCTACAAAATCCATCCAATTTTTCAACCCAGAAGCAGACACCACAACATTGTACCAGAGTGAACTCACATCCCTCTTCCTAAGCTTCTAAAGCCATTTAAGCAGAAGGCTTTGATTAGTTACAGGAATTGGGGTAATGCCTAAACCCCCTATATCTTTGCTAGTGCAAACCTGTTTCCAAGAAACATTACATAACCCACTAGCATTCCTATCTTCTTTCCATAAAAACTGCATCATGAAACTATCAAGCTTTTTTCGCACAGTCACAGGCATAGAAAAGAGGGAAGTAATAAACAGGAAGACTCTTTAGCACTGAATTCACAAGAGTTAATCTACCAACTGGTATAGCAATTTACCTTTCCAGAGAGAGAGTCTATGCTTGAATGAAGAAATCACAGGGTCCCAAAGTTTGATAGAGAAAGCATTAGGTGTTAGTGGAAGCCCTAAATACTTTAGAGGAAGGGACTCAGTCTTACAGTTAAACATGTCTGCCACCATAGAATTTTCTAGGTTGCTAAGATTCATACCAGATACTGTACTTTTGGCATAATTGATCTTCAAACCAGATATAACTTCAAAGCAACTAAGAATACTCATCAGATTATCAATCATCACTAGATCATAAGGAACAAAGATAAGAGTATCATCCGCAAATTGAAGCCAGATATTACTAAAAAATTAACAAGTATGAAACTATTAGTATAAATAAATATTAAAATTATATATTGATAAATATTTACCTTTTTCGGTCATTTTACTTAAAATGATGCTTTTACAATAATTTTTTTATTTTATTACTAAACATATAAACTACTTTTTCATTAGCACTTTTTAGATTGATAATAGTAGAATTCAACAAGAATACCAAACATGCCCTACATTTGTTCCATTGTTTATAGTAGCAGAATTTATAATTGCCCATGGTTTAAAAATTAGATGGAAAAAATTGAAAATTAGTCATTGGTTTGGTTTCAACTAAAAATCAGTTTAAGCAAAAAAATCATCCAGAACCGGTCTGAAACTAGTAGTCTGAATTGCGTTCAAAAAATTTTTATTTTGAAAAAAAATATTAAAAATTAGTTTAGAATTAACAAATTAAAAATGAAAATAAAATCTATATTAATTTCTTAATTTTTTTATAAAACAGGGAATTTTCATATATGTCACAAAATAATAAATATTTTCATAATTGTCAATCAAAAGGATTTTTTTTTCAAATATATCACATCATATAAAATATTTTCAAAAAAGTCACGCTGAAATCAAATGGCACAAAAATAATATTTACATTTCGTTTACATATTGGTTATTTATCGTAATTAAATTATACCAAAAAATGTCTATATCTCATTTATATATCAGTTATTTTAAGGTTCTAAATGCTGAAATCTTAAACTCTAAAAATTAAAACTTTAAAACCCTAAATGTTAAAATCTTAAATCCTAAATACTGAAATTTTAAAATCTAAATACTAATTCTCTAAAGTTATAACCTAAAACTGTTAAAACCGTAAAATGCTAAAAGCTAAAATATTAATGTTGAACCCTAAACTACACACACACACACACTACACAATAACTGTAAAAAAACAGTTCAAACAAAATTACACTTGAAGAAATATGTTGTCAAAAATTAAATCAAGAATATCAGACCAATTATAACTATAACATCAACCTTATATAAACTTAATATAAACCTAATGTAAATCAATTACATAAAATAAATATTATATATATATATATGAAATTTTTCTTCTATTTTTAATTGTTATAATTAATTTAGCACACAACATGTATCAATCAAATCCACTTTAAGCAAATAGCAAAAAAATGGTTTGCAGATACATAATAATACATACATGCATGCACGTAATTTATATTTATTCAAACATGAAAAAAATACAAGAAAATAGTTATACCAAGCACCAGTAAAACAATATTGAAAAATTCTTTCCCATACTTAGAGTATACAGCAAAAGGTACATATCAATTATCCATTTCAAATATAAATAACTAACTCTAGTATATAGACAATAATTAATTTTCGAGTGTAAAACATACATGTCATTCGTATATACACTATGCAGGTAATCAATGTAAAAATTAAATAAAAAATCAAACATAATCTAAAAATAGTCCATGAACAAATACCAAAGAATCCTACAAATTATTTAATATTAATAATTTAGAATATGTTGAAGCAAAAGCACACTTAAAACTTAGTTGAAACAATAGTTGAAACAAAAAAATAAAAAAAATAAGTAATTAATAATTAGTTTACCTTATATTGATTTTATATTGTTTTGAAAAAATAGTAGTCAAGCACATAAATAAGATATTCAAATAATTTTTTATTAATATAAAAATTTTCAAAAACTAAATAGTAAAACCTAAATTTGTAAACTCTAAAAGTTTAAAATTAAAATCTTAAAACCTAGATAATAAACCCTAGAAAACTAAATAATAAACCATAAACCATACAAAACTTCATCCTAAAATTGAAAGTCTAAATCATAGGAACCTAAAAAATAAATCTTGAAAACTAAAATATTAATATTAAATGCTATAATACTAAAGCATAAATGTTAAATTCCATAATTCAAATAGTAAATGTAAACAAATAAAATAAAAAAAACCTCATAATAATTGCAAAAAAAAAAAAAAAAAACTAGTTCAAACAAAAGCACACTTAAAATTAAGAATATGTTGTAAATAAATAAATTATAAATATCAACTCAATATAACTATAGAATTAACTAAATGTAAACCTAATATAAACCTAATGTAAACCAGTTACACAAAAGAATTCATTTATAAATTATTCTTGTTGCTATCTACTACTACCATATTGGAACTTTTCTTCATTTTTAATTGTTATAATTAATAAGTACAAAAAAAATATCCACTTAAAGTAAAATGAAAAAAAAAGAAGAAAAGAAGTCTGTACAAATTCAAGACATGTAGTGCATGCATGCAAGTTCGTGTAAATTTATCCAAAAAATATGTAAAAAAATGATTAACAAATATTGAAAAAAAATAAACAACAAAACAATATTAATATCAAATAAAAAACATGCATAATATAAAAATTCATAATTAACAAATACCCAAAAAAAAAACCTATAATTTGTTTAATATTAACATGCTAACATGTTGCCCGTTAAAAAAAAAATTGACATATTGTGAAAAAATATAAAAAGTTGGACCTAAAAATTCCATAAAAATCAACAAAATATGATAGTAATTTATTTGTATAACGAGATAGGTCAATTTGATTGGCATAAAAAAATTGTATCACCTTTAGAACAACAATTGTAGATATTAAATTTAATATGGGTAGAAAGAAATTAAACAGTTATTAAATGAATATTATTAATAGAAATTTGCTAAGTGAAATTGATGTCGGGTATGTCAAAAATGTTTCTAATTATGTTTAGGGGAAGTATAAAAAGTATCTTCTAGTTATATCGTATTTCATTTAAAGGTTTGCGGTTTTTTTTTATAATAAATAAGTGCCATTTGGTATAAAATAGTTGCACTTTAATACCTTATATACTAATATCACTAATTTTTATAATAATACAATAAAATAATATAGAATTTTAATTATGTAATATTTTCTATTTGATTTATTAATAATATAATGATTAAAAAACTTTCGATCATTTTTAAATTTATTTTAAGATACATTTATTTTATTATTAATAAAAAATACATATTAATTTAATTTATAACAAAAATGAAGTGGTGAATAGATGTTATATCACTTGAAAAATAAATTTATCATTCAAAATCAATAAGAACACATGATAGATTATAAAAAAAAAGTTCTTAATAGATTATAAAAAAAATAATGATGTTAGTTAATAAAGTATTAAAATGTAATAGTTTTTATATCACAGGTATTTGTTCATTACAAAAAAAAAATCACATATCCTTACCACATGTATTTTTTTGTACTTTTAAATTTTTAGTGTAAGAATTAAAGAAGTGAAAAAAAATAGAAACAAGACAGAGGCAAAAAAAAAATAAAGCCAAGGGAAAAATATGAAAAAAAATCCTAAAGAATGGAAGGGGAAAAAAATATAACAAAAAGAGAGTGTGGAAGATAAAAGAAAGAAAGAGAAAAAAAGTAAGTCAGAAATAAAAATAAAAAATAAAAAAATTAATACAACACGCTGAGAGAAAAAGGAAGAAAAAAAAAAGAGAGAGAGAGAAAGAAAGGTAACAGCGCCAACCAAAAAAACATTGGATGGGAGACAGGGAGAGACATGTAACGTGATAGATAATTTGTTTGGTGACAAATGCAAGTACAAGGCATAACACGGAAAAACGCTGTGACAAAAAAGAAAATAAAAATAATAAAATTCTCTATGAATGACAAAACTGAAAATGGATTTGATAAAAATGAAAATCCTTAGAAGACTATGCACACGCGTGAAATTTTTTTTGAAAAAGTGACTATTCACGTAATTTTCCCAAAAAGGGTAGCCCGGCGATGGATTCTAACTCGTACTTACACACCAAGCCCACAACAAATTCACCTGCATAAACATGCACTAATAGCATTTGTGCATGTCTTTTGCCATGATAATAAGTTTAGATGCTTTAACATCATGTTATATGTCTTTTATTATTTCTAAATATTTACCATTAAATTTATTACTTAGTGTTTTAAAATATAATTTTATTTATTTACTCAATATACACAAAAACACACCTTATTAATTTTACCGGACTTTTACACAATAATATTGTAATTGAAATAAGTTTTTAATTTTAAATGTTTTGTAATTAAATTGTACATGTATGAATGAATGAATTGTTATATTAAAATATCCATCATTTCATCAGTGTTGTAGATATATTTTTCTTAAATAATTGATTAATACATATTTTTTTTTTCTTTCTATATGAGATGTTCTCTGTCTAGACACAAATTAAAAAACATGATTATATTATATTTTTTAAATTTACTCTTATTTTAGAACTTTACATTAATTAATTATCTTATAAATTGTTTAAAATTGTATTTATTATGTGAAAATAATGAGGGATAAATAAAGAAATTTGGCTTAAAATATTACTAAAAATAAAAATGCCCCTTTTAAAATGGCATATCAAACAAAAGTATGATATTCTTTTTAAATTGAGGCAAATGGAGTAATACAAAATTTTGGGACATTCGGTTTTTCATATATATTAAAAATTGCATAGACAATTTATTTGTTTTCTATTATACATTTATTAATATAATAATTATTGTCTTGAAATTTTAAGATGTCTATTAAATTTTGTTCTAATGATTAAGACTATAATAGCTACTTATATAAAAAAGACTATAATAGGTATAAAGTGTAAAAGAGCATATTGAAAATAAAAATTAAAAAAAAATATTTTGGAGACATTCTAAAATGGAAAATGTGTCGAACAATATGAGATACTCACTGAAACAAAGAAAAGAAAAGAAAAATTACAAAAAGTACTATGTGGTTATGTACTTATGACCTTTTTTTTTAACCAATGAGTATATATGTTGTAAAATAAAATTTATTGCACTTTAATCCTTATTAACTAAAATTGTTAATATTTTTATGATATATTGTGAATATAATGTGTACTTTGACTAATAGGATTGTTTTTCAAGTGATATAAATCCATTCAATCACTTTATTCTTTTTGTAAACTAAATTAATATGTATTTTATGTTTATTAATAAGAATAAATAAATATATTTTTTAACAAATTAAAAATTTATTTAATAATGACTTTAATAATAAATCACGTAAAAATATTATTTAATTAAAAATTTATATCATAAAAATTAATAATATTAGTTGATAGAGTATTAATGTGCAATGATTTATAAACTATATAGTACTTGTTTGTTACTAGGAAAAAAAAAACATAAACTTCTAAGTGACAAACAATGTAACTACCCAAAAAAAATTGTGTGATAAAAAGGAAAAATTGGCTTTTGTTGTCTTGCAGACTTCACGACTAATATTTGCATGGAAGAACTAGGGAGGGAAATGATAGGACGATGTAAGGGTTTACCACTGACAATAATTGCGTTAGGGGGTCTTTTGTGCTCAAAATATTCATTAAGTGAATGGGACAAGGTAAATCAGAATGTTAAATCATGCTTCAGAGGCAGAAACAATGGAGGTGATGATGAATAATTTGGAATACAAGCCATATTAGGTTTAAGCTATGACCAGTGGCCGCGCTACTTGAAGCTAGACCTGTTCAATGGGCTGCGTATTTGACGGGCTCGGCCATGCCCGCCCGCTTTGAGCCGGACTTGGGTAAAGATTTTTGAACATAAGCCCGAATAGGCCTGAGTCCGGTCAAGCACGAAAATTTTCCGGACGGGCTTGGGTTTCAAGTTTTGAGAAAAATACACATAGGCCCGCCCAAGCCCGGTTCGAGCCCGAAAATTCTTCTTATATGGGCGGGCTTGGGTTAGGAAAACTAGGCCGGGGCCGGACTTGGGCCAAACAAAAAAATATGCAAGCCCGATTAGGCCCGGCCCGTGCCCGCCCAGCGAACAGGTCTACTTTAAGCCATGCTTTCTTTATTTAGGATTTTTTCCTGAAGATTTTGATATATCAGTTGAGAGGTTAATCAATTTATGGGTGGCTGAAAGCATCATATCATCATCAGAAGAAGGGGAAGAACTCTTAGAGGATGTCGCATACCGGTACTTGAGGGAGCTGGCGAAGAGATATATGGTTCAAGTTGAAAATTGGGATTTAATGGGTAGGATAAAAATGTGATGCATCCATGATCTTATGCGAGACTTTTGCTTGATGAGAGCTGAAAAGGATGAACTGTTCAAAATTGTTCACCTCAACGACAGAAACGTCAGGTTGGATTCTTTTTCGTCATCTGTGGCAATATTAACAGGTAACAACATTCGCAGGCTATCTGTTCATTTGAATAATTTTAGCGGTAATGTCCATCTGAATGGTAAAGAATATCCACCATATAGGACTCTAATAGGCTTCTCCTTAGATGGATGTTGTGGCATAAGTCAAGAGCTAATAGCATCCATTGTCGACAAGTTCAAGATGCTTAGGGTCTTAGATCTTGAAGAAGTTAAGGGTTTTGCAATACCAACAAATATAGGAAACCTTGTCCACTTGAGACTTTTGAATTTAAGTTCTGCTTATATTGGGAAGATTCCCCGATCTTGAGACAACTGGAGATACTTGTTGATTCTTAAT
>CANYLF011090423.1:0-10987 GCA_948193215.1 Bocquillonia castaneifolia
GGTGCACCTTTGAGAAAGATTGATAATGAGAAAAAGATGTGATTTGAATGTTTTGATAGGGTTACCAATCTTTTAACCATTCATTTAGATGATTTATCTAATTATCAAGGATGATTGTTATTGATGAATGAAATTTTTGTATGGAATTGATGGGTATTGTAACCTTTTTGTGTGGTATGATTGGAATTGGATTTGAGTTGTGAAAAATTGGAAATGCTTGTGTGATGAGTGTATTAGTAGTTATTTAATTACTGAGTTGCCAGCTCACCCCTTGGCATTAATTTTTCAGGTTGTTGATAGCTTAGCTTGTTGATTTGGACAACCTCGTGCATAAGGCATTAGAGCGTCTAAGGTTGGCCAGTGGATTCCCATACGCATATTTATGCATTTTTGGTTGAAGGCTTCAGTATGTGTATAGTTGGGGCTAGTTATGTATAAATGTTTGTATATTTGGAGTTATGAGATGTATAAAGTTAATTTTGATGTTGTTGCTTGATATATATAAGATTTGATAAACTTTTGACATAGTTTTATTACGTTTTACTGTGCGAGAAAGTTCGTTATATGTTTATGATGTTTTGAGTATGTTAGAGTCTGTTTTTACTGAGAAAAGTCATAAATTCTGTTTTAAAATTGTGAATTTTGAGAAAAGATTTCGTTTTGAGCTTTTTAGCTTAACAACGATCATTGTTAAGTTTACAACAATCGTTGTTGTTTTACAACGAGCTCGTTGTTGATTTCCCACGAGCTCGTGTACCTTATTGGAACTTTTGGCCATTTTCGTGTTTTTCACAACGATCACTGTACATTCAACAACGATCGTTGTACATATGACAACGATCATTGCTAATTGGACAACGATCGTTGTTGCTTGTTTTTCTTTTAAAAAAAAATATTTTCGGAGGGAGTTTTATTTGAATTAAAATTTTTTTTAATTTTTTTAATTACTATTATTATGTATTTAATTCCTTATTATATTGCGTAAGTTTCTGGTCGTTACATTTTCGAAGCATGTAGTAAGTCATTAAAGTCACCGATGATGCACCAAGGAAGATTCTAATGCTTGACGAATAGATTCTTTAGCAATTCCCAAGATATCATTCGATGAATTCTCTCTGGGTATCCACAGAAACCAGTTAAACACAAAGGTGGAAAACCATCCTTTCTCACCTCAACATCAATGTAATTCTGAGAGTAACAAAGTAATTTAACTTTTAGAGAACTTTGCAAAGTATAACTAAACCTCCACCATGCCCATGACAATCAACACCAAAGCAGTTACTAAAACCTAAAGCCTTCCTTACCCGTTCTAATTTATGACGTTGCACCATTGTTTCCATAAGAAATACAAACTTAGGCCTATGTTGGGACACAAGGTTCTTTAATTCCTGAAATGACCGTGAGTTGACCACTCCACGACAATTCCAGCTCAAGGTCGTCATTTGGATGGGCAGGATTAACCTAGCAAGCCCACCTCGAACTCATTTTTTGGAGGGTCCAAATCCACCACCTTTTAGAGTTGCAAGGGCTCATATGATGACCCACATTGATTACCGGAAACTGCCTCCACCCGTCTCTTCTTACCATCTCCTATAAGTAAACCTTCCTTATCCACCTCTTGAGACATAGGCGATATCAAAAGGATAACCTTTTCATAGGAATCTTGATGTGACTAAGGTTCTAAGCAAGCATCCATTGATTTATGATGTACCCATGACTCGAGCTAGGACAAAGAAGTTCAACCAAGCTTTGAATTCTTTCATGGAGCACATTTTAAGCAAGACTTATAATGGTGTTTTTGATGAAGACAATGTCTCGAAGATGGTGAGCTTAATAGCATTCAAAAAAGTATAAAAAAACGCTAAAGTCAAAGTCAACATGGTCAAAGTCAAAGTCAACCTAAGAAGTCAATGGTCAAAGGGTCAAGGTGGCAAATCTTGGAGACCAAGCAAGGCTGAAACTTCTTATTAAGTTTGGAGTTGTTTTTTTTTTGTTATGCTTAATTATTTTCATATGTTAAGGACTTTTCCTTATATTTCTAGGTTTTCCTTAATTATTTAGGTTTGTCTTTATTCCTTTTAAAAGTAGTCATGTTTTACTTTGGATTTCTTACCTTTAAAGTGAACATAATCCTTTTTAAAGTAGGACAAAAGGTGGTGACGAATTTTCCTTAATTTGTAAGGTTTTAGTATTATTTCAAACTCTATATAAGGCATTGTAAGACCATTAGGCCTAGAGTTGATTTTTAAATAAAAATTTTATGCGTTTCAAATTCTTCAATTAAGGTGTTCCTTATTGATTTTTTCTTGAAATTAAATTAAGTTGGTTAGTTTAGTTTCACATCTACCATGTTTAAATAATCTATTAAACGTGTTAGTTTTTAAAATTGTTTGAATATTCATCTAGTTATAACTATTGATCTTAGTTCAATATAATCAAGGGTGATAGTTCCGCTTCTTTGGCAAACATCAAATTCGATCTTTGGGCGACGATTTCAAACTTATTGGTGTGGGTGCTTCCTTGATAGGTTGTGATCATATTAAATCTGTTGACTTTTGAGATTGCTTTCCTTTATCCAAACCAAGATTTCCTCTTGTCAAAATCAACTTTCCCGAGATACTAGGATTCTCGGAAGTTTCCTTTTCTGGTAGAATCAACCCCTCCTCCTTCCCTGAGCCTCCATTACCATGTTCATTCCGCAACCATCTTTACCCAATACCTTGCTCTAGTCAACGGATCACTGCTCTGAGACTACTATTATGCGACCTAGAACCATCATCTTTTGGCAAATCAAAGAGCTTTTCATAATACATGTCAGTGTGGCCTATTAAACCAAAAAAGAAGAAAAATGCGAGTCTTTCGTATTGAATAGTTTCCCATGACCACTCCCCATCTGGTCTTTTTATTTTCATTTTGCTTTTCAATGGCTTTCGGACATCAATGCTAACTCTGATCCTCATGTAGTTTTCCTAGAATGAACCAAAATGTTTTGGGTCAGATTCCAGAAATCTTCCCATCCAGTTTCCCATGCTTTGCCCCACACGTTCTAACATTATTCCCACAGGAAACTCATGAACCTACACCCAAATCTCTAAGTCAAACAAGGCCATGTACATTGGGTGAACTCCTTCCTCCAATTTCTGAGATAATGGCACACTGTTATTGAATGTCTAAGGTCCACCATGATAATCCGAATGAAATCCTTTTCATGAAAAAATTGAAAGACAAAAATGTTGGCACGTACTTCCTTGATATGAACTCATTTAACCGATCTCCAGATGGAAGCCAACATGTGTCTCATTACAATAACATTGATGGTTTTATCAGTATAGAACCTCCCAACTAGACATCATTTAAGATTCGATTTGTTCTCTTCAGTACCTTCGTCAACAATCAATCCATCCTCATCGTCATTCCCAATTTCCATTTGCTTCCATTGATCTGCTATACTACCCACCATAGCTCCATGAAAAACAGTAAGAACCGTAACTTGTCAGAGGACAAGACTCTAGATAGTATTAGTAAAGTAAAGAATAATTATATAGATAACTAATAAATTTATCTAACTAATGTTTTCAAATTTAATAATATAAAATATTTTAATCAAATAATATTTCAAAAATTTTAAATATATTTAAAATCATTTTAAATTTTAATAATCAAGATCATATTTTATAATTTTGAATTAAATTATTAATCACAAAAGAGTAACTTAAAAAATATCTTTATTTTTTTTAAAAAAGTTATGTTTTCTATGTCTAAAAATATTTTTATTTATATATCTTTTATGTCTAAAAATATTTTATTTGTATAGTGACTTTATGTGTAGTAACATACTCTTTATTTTCAAATTTATCATTGGAGATATATTTTTTTAAAGGAATATACTGCCTTTTCCGGCTTCTGATAAGATCAAGTGAATGAATTAGCAGAGAAAGGAGATGACTGAGTACGTATATCCATATTTGCCTTTTCTGTCATCTAAAGGTTATAATTAATTAAGCATTTTTTTTAATTTTATCAAATTACACTAAAATTTCTATGCATTTAGATTTCAATTGGTCCGATTGATAGTAAAGTTAATAAAGATGTAACAAATACGGTTTTCTTTATGGTTTATCATATTGTTCTTTAGTTTTTTTTTTTTAAACATTTCTTATCATTAAAAAACTTGTAAATTTGAGTATATGATTTTAATAGACTAAACTATAATTGAAATTAATAGTTTAAAATTAAAGTATAATCAAATTTAAATATTAAGAAATGAAAAATAGTGTTTAACAACACACTCAGCAACTTGGATAGCTTGATCTTGAAATGTATTACTGATTCCATTTGTATTTTTAAAACTTTCTCTAAAGATTTTTCATACTTAGGTCAAGATATGTATAGAGCTCTAGACTCTATTTTTGGGAGATCTTTTGTTTAATGTATTTTTATTTTTTTCTCATGTCGTAGACTTAAGTAGCGAAAATATTTGAGTGTTTGCCACTACTTGTGGCTTATTAAATAAATTCATTATTACCTACCAAAAAAATATTGTGAAATTTTATAAATAGGAAATAAAATATAAGCTAGTTAGATGGAAGGGACTTCTATGAAATAAAAATTAAAAAAAATCAAAATAAATTATCAAAATTTAAAAAAAGTTATTTTTTGATCATCACTAAAACAACATTCAACTTTTTTTGATAATTGGAATTCTATTAAAAAGACAGAAGAAATGACTAAGAAATATTGCCTCAACATTCAACTTTATCTTCATATGAATTGTAATCCAATTTATTTTAATATTTATCGTTTAATTTTTAAATTTTATTAATATTCTTTGTTTTTAAATTAAAACTTTTTTGATTTTAGTTCTTAATATCTGAAATTTGACAAAATCATATTTAAAATATTAATTTTTTTAAACAGTTTTGTTTCTCAAAATAAACATTGAAGCATTTTAATAATTGAAAGACATTTTCATATATTTTTCCAAAATTAATTGAACGGGTAATTAGTATAACATGAAAAATTATATGGAAGAATCGTATTGTTACATATTTTTATTGACATAATTAAAGTTCTAATTTACGAAAATCTTAACAGAAAATATTTTTTGCATAATTTAATAAAAATGAAGAATGTTTAAAAATAATTTTTAAATTGAGAGAGGATAAGGGGTTTAAATGGGTCACAATTGAGTGTCGGTTCCCTCACAGTGATCGAATTGGTCGTTTAAAGGGCCTACAATACCACTGTAGGTGATACCAATAAAAAAAACGTAAATAAGATGAATAGCATATATATCAGACAAAACTTTAAGGGAATATGTTGGAATTAAATGGGTTAACCGGTCCGCCCATGACGGGTCAAGGTCCGAATCCTGAAGCCCAAAGGAATAAGTTCCCGTCAGGAAATTAATTATTGGATAATTAATGATATTGATATTTATCTTAGTGATAAATAGAATTTAATTTAGTATCAAATTCATTCGTTGACTGTCGTTAACTTATAGCTAAATTCCTATCTATTAGGAATTTAGATATAAGCAGACTTAAGAGTCTGTAGTCAACAAGCAATCAAGACAATTAATTCAATATGTGTGAAAATAAGTTTTCATGCTATCTAGTTTTCTCTCACCCACAGAAAGTTTTCTGCACTTTAGATCCTGTTCATCTTCTGGGTATTTAGACTGTGGAAATCATAGAATCATCCCCTGCTAATCGCTTATTGGTAATTCTTGACTTGCATACTTGTTTGTGATTGTTCGTGACTTGACAGAACTCTAGATCCGTTATTTCGCTGCTATAAAGATAGGTTTGAGCCTTGCTTAATGTTAATATTCAAAACCCTAATCTTCTATATTTGGATTTACATGTTTAGGTATATGTGTTAAATCCTTCATAATAAAAGTAATTATATACTACTACTAATAATAGAAAGGTGGTTGTACATTATGGGGAGGGGGGGGTGGGGGGGGGGGGGGGAATGGAGCTATCCAGTGGACCGATGAAGATGTTTAGTTTTGGAGACAGAAGAGATGGAGATGTTTAGATCATCAAAGATCTCATACACAAATTAGTTTTCATATTCGTTGGTTATTAAATAGTTATGAATTCATACACCAACTTGATTGTTTTCTAATAAATGAGATTTCGCATTCACTTGGACCTCATACAGCTGTGTCAAATCCTCCCTTTTCTGTATATGCTTAATTAAAAACATCCTACCATATTGTTTATGTGAGCTATCATGCAATGCAAATAAACAGAAATCTGAATTGAGATCTTCTTTCAGTATTTGTATTACTAATACGTATAATTTTTCAATTATTTACAAAATCAAGTTATAAAATATTACCCAAAAGTTAAATCAATTAAGAAATAATTAATATTTAAAATATAAAATTAAAAAAAATCATTTCATTGATTCAAAGTTTTCATTGGTAAGCTGTGTAATAAATAGTTAATAAAGCCTTGGTTAAGTGATTAGGGTGAAAGTCTCAAAACTAAACATGTCATGAGTTTAAATCCCACCTATGGTGGGTTCTTTTATTATAATGGATACTTCTCATAATGTAAATGTAATTGGTGTGTTGTTAGGTGTTAATTGTAATTGACTTGTAAAAATTAGTGTAAGAAATACTGTCTAGTGCTAAAAAACACGTATAATAAATAGATAAATTTTATATTCTTACGATATAGTTTAAAAAGTAAAATAAACAGATAAATTTTATATTCTTACAATATAGCTAGTTTAAAAAGTAAAATTATTTGTAATCCATTTTAGAATTTTAGAATTAATTAATCATTTCAACTCAAAAAGAAAAGACATTATGAAAAAATGTAATCAATTTTCAAGATTCTTTTCCAACTTAAAAAAATATAAATTTTATTACCAACGGAAAAAAAGATAAATGAACCTTAGAAAAATGAATAAATAAATAAAAGACAAGTATCTAATGAATTTTAGATTTAAATCCTCTCCCTCGACTCAAAAATTTTTTTCAGAAAAAAAGATTAATTCCATTATGAATGAAAAAAAGTAATCAATTTTCGAGTTTGACTTAAAGAAGCATTAATTTTATTACGAACGAAAAGGATAAACTTTAAAATAATAAGAAAAGGGATTTTTCAGAGATGGACCTTAAATAAATAAATGAAAGACAAGTATATAAAACAAAATTAATCCAGTAAGTTGTTAAATGGCACCACATGGATGATTGGTATTGAGGATACTTGGTGATTATCCAACACATTCTTATCATACCATTAATGCAAAGCTACAATTAAGGCAATCAGCAATCCTATTGTCCCCTCAAATGATGTTTTATTTTATTATTTGTTTATTTTGCGCCTAAATTTCAATTCCATACAACGATATGCATTTCTTATCCCTCTCAAAATAAATGAAATTATATATATAAACTAGTTGCACATCGCACTAAATTTGGAAAGATAAATAGTCTGATTATAATATTACATTTTGATATTAATATTAGATCAGAAAAATGAATATGATATTTTTTGATAAATAATTCATTTTAGAAATTTCTTATTTTTATATAAAATATTATTTTACAGTATAATATTTTTCATATTTCAATTTTTTAAGTGTGAGAAAGCATTTATAAAATATAAAGTAACTACACATCAAATGATTTCGAAAAAAAAGCAAAACAGTTAAAATGTAAAAAAAGAAAAAAGAAAAAAACTAGTATTTTAATTTTATTTTTAAGGAAGCTTTTCTTTCAAAAAAAATGTAATTGACTATATAATAGACAAAAGAATTATAGCAGAAATAATTATTATTAATAAAGAAATCAAATAATTTAAGTAAAATATAAAAATCATACCTTTTGATATTAAGGTTGTGTATTATTCTTTTTTTAAAAAGTACAATAACATTATAAAAAGTGTTCGTGAAATGATTCTCATTTCTGTTACCTCCACACATATACACACCAGTGAATAAGTCATATGTTGTACATTCAAATATGTCTTAATCTATCATACATTTTAATATTGAAATTTGTAAGTTTTTTCTTGTATTTCTTATTTGAACGGACTGTATATTGTTGCGCACCATCATTGAGTAAATACAATCCAATTAACTCTTTCAAACTTATTCAAAGTCTTTACGCTATCAAATTTCCATGGCTCTTTTACTTTATCTTTAACCAACATCCTATTAATAGCTAATTGTACCTCAAAAATCAAACTTAATTTGCAAAATTATCTAGCTTGGAAACATAAGCCTTTTCTTTCAATAAATTATTAGAATATTTAAGTTTTCATCAATGATACAAAACTTGCAGCACCTAAAACTTGTATCAATCCTTCTAATGATGTTAGCACAATACCTAATCTAGATTATGAAAGTTGGTTTATCAAAAATCAAATGTTACTTATTAGTTGGTTCTTATACTCTTTTGCTGAGAAAAAAAGTCGATATATCTATATATATACCAAAAACCCTCTCCAATGGTTAAAACCCTAGCCACCAAAAACCCTAACCTACCCACCTACAAGAACCACCGATCAACCTCTCCCACCCCCAATCGGTACCCCACTAGTTCCGATCAACCCATCCATGATCCCTCAGTAGTATACTTTGAAGGTTATCCAATTGGCTAGCATGTCTCGGACTTACAGAGGGTCTTCCTTCAATGGAACGTGCATGGTATTGTTTCCTTGGCAAGGAAAAGGAATAATAGGAATCTTGCTTTTGGTTTCATAAGAATTCATCAAGATCAAAGCATGGCTTCTCTCATTGGTCGAATCAATTGCATCTCTATTGGGCAACATAGACTTCGTGCTTTTCCTTCAAAGTACCCTCTCAAGCCTTGTGCTCGGCAGAATTCTAGCCATGATACAGTAAGGACTCGACCTATTCATTCTCCCAGGCCTCCGACACCACCATTGCCATTCAAGCCTGCTCTTAGGGACAATCGGACCTATGCATTAGTTGCTTAATCATCTGCAGGGAATCTCGTAACAGAAGACCATTCAAACTTTCATTACAAAGGTGTTCATTCTCCTCCATTCTGGATGCAGCAATCTTGTGTTGTGATGCTCAGGAATATCAGGAATCTAATCGCGTTTCCTCGTATTATGAAGGAATAAGGATTCACTTTTAAGCAGGTATCAATACTAAGAGGAGACTGTCTTCTTGTTACCTTCCATTCCCAAGAAGTTTTGGAGGGCTTTTTAGCTGGTGACCATCATTATTTGAATAATTATATCAAGAAAATCATTCCGATGTTTGAATGTACTGCTCCCACCGAAAGATTGGCATGGGTTGAAATTATGGGCATTACTCTATCTTTTCTGACTACTGATATAGTGGAGTTTGTGGCTTCAAAATTTGGGAAGTTTGTAGGCTTCCATGAGGATTTTACACAGTTGAGAAGACTTGATGTAGTATCTTGTCTCATGTCCATCACTGATACTCCTGTTGATTCTCGATGTAATATCGATGTTAATGGAACAATTTTTCTAGTGCATGTCTATGAGTCTTTTGCTCCCTTTGGCATCAATGATAGTTTATAGCTGGAATCAGACTCAGATGACTGCTCCAATTCTGATGAAGAGGAAGAAAAGGTAGCCCAAATAGACAATGACGAGGAAGAAAAGAATGACCAATCTGATAAAGAGGAGGATGATACTAATAATTCAAATGGTACCAATACCTTTGTAAACATAGGTATCAGAGACTCACAACTTTAACATTCAGCAGAATCAAGACATTATAGTTGGAAAAGGAAACACTCCAAGAAGTTTTAAACCAAGGAAGCTTTTGAACATGAGTGTCTTGGATTCTGAAACTGTTACTCCACCCATGGAATCTTCCATTGATATTGGAAATATGAATTTGAGAATTATTAATACACCTGCAGGCCCATCTCCTCTTGATATAGAAGTGGCAGAAACATGGAAACTAGGGTGAGAGCCTTAAGCTGTTTAATGCTGCTGACCGAAGCATTATTGTTTAGAGACTTCATGAGAATTTGGTGACTGCTTAATTGCTTTCACATCCAGGTTTTTATCATATTTTATGTCTATGAATTTTGTGTGTTAGAATAGTCGAGGTAATTCTTCTAAACAGGCTTTTATTTGGTCATTAATCTCTAAGCATGATTTATCTTTCTTTGCTATTGTGGAATCTAAGAAAAGTGTCATTGATGAGATATCTATCAGGGGTTTTTGGCCATCATTCAGATTTTGGGTTTCATTTTATCCCCTCGATTGGTAGTTTAGGTGGAATCCTTTTATCCTGGAACTCTGTAAAAATTAATTGCTCTATTGTTACTAGTTCTAATAATTGCCTTATGTGCTCTATGTCTACTTCAGATTTCATGGTCTATGTGCTTATTATATATGCTCCAATTGATTCTGCTGATCGTGCAATTTTATGGTCTTCTCTTGGACCTATTATTTCGGGCATGGATAACATTATTGTTTATGGGGACTTCAACGAGGTTCTTCATCCCTTTGAGAGGTCCAATAGGACTTTTACTCAATCTGTTATGGATTTTCAATAGTTTGTTAATGATGTTGAGTTATAAGATTTACCTCTTTATGGCAGAAATTACACCTGGCACAATATTAATTCTTTTTCTAAGATTGATAGAATTTTTATTTCCAGCTCCTTGTCTTCAACTTGGCCTTTTCAAGCTGTCTCTACGATTGATTGTACACTTTTCAGATCATTTTCCATTGGTCTATAAATCTATGATTAATTTTAGTTTGGGGAGACGACCTTTTCATTCTTTGAATGCATGGTGGAGCAATGAACGATTTGCTGATTTTGTTTCTTCATGTTGGGCGAATATTTGTGTTGAAAATTCTAATGCTTCCCTGGCTATTAGACTTAATCTTTTTCATAGGTCTATTAGTACTTTGGAACAAGGAGGTTTTTGGCGATATTGATAAACAAATTCAGCACTTGGAATCTATTATTTTGCAAAAGACTGATTCTTCAGTGGCCATGCCTATGG
>CANYLF011090715.1:0-18737 GCA_948193215.1 Bocquillonia castaneifolia
GATAATTAGGTAATTATATATCAAATTTTGGGAATTTTTGGTAATTATTTATGTTTGTTTGGATTTTTAGAGATTATTGTATATTTAGCTTAAATAATGATAATTTATATGGAAATTAAAAATAAGAAGTAAATATGTTAAAAGAAAAAAGTTGAATATATTTAGGAAAATGAACAAAAATATCGGGAAATTTAGTTAAGAAAAAACATAATGTGTGAATGTAAATTGTAATTTGTTATCAATTTATATAAAATAATCATGTGAAATATCAATTGTTTTGTGTATTTTAGGTTCTAATTGGTTTTTTTTTTCTTAAATTCGTATAGGTTTTTGTTTTTATGTACTTTCATTTCTGGATTGTGGAGATTGCATTATTTTATTCCGCTCGATATTGAAGTAAGTTGTATTTTTATTAATTTATTTTACTTTAGCCATATTATAATTTACAATAAATTAGAAGAATTAATTAATGAATTAAAAGTTCTATACTAATTTGTTAATTTTGTATAGGTTTATAATATATATTTCATTGGAGGACCGAAGGGTTTTGATGTGTTTGGCTTGTGAATGAGAGGCTCTAAATCTTGGAGTATACCCAATTTCTCTCCAAAATTCAGGGATATCCATGGTGGATTCATTGAAATTGGGGATGTTGGTTGATGAGAACCCAAAGCATTCATCCATTTGTTGTTTCCTCGTAGTCACTTTCTTTCCAAACAACTTAAAAGTCATTCCATAAAAACCCAAGTCCTCACCCAACTTGTTCACCGTCAAGGAGGAAAGGAACTCAAAGGTCAAGTTTTTGTAGCCGGGATAAATAGGCTTTACAAACTTAATGAAGGATAGATTCCTTAAGAGTTGCTCCACTTCATTTTTCACTCCCAACATCCCTAAGGAGGCAACACCAATAGTCTTGTCTCCAAAAACTCCCTACCCTTTAAGGTTATATACCTAACCTTTTCATCAATGGTTAGGGTCTCAAACATCATCTCCATGGGAGTGAGACCGGTTGGGGTTGCTTGTGGTTGTGTTTGGGGTTGAGTTTGTGGAATAGAGGGAGTAGAACCATGTTCTTGAATTAAAATACCTGTTCTAGGCCGTTTAGGTGATGGAGGAGGTGATTCTCTTGCCTTTTCTTTTCCCTTTTGGCTTCCAGTAAGTCTTTTGCCCATTTTTATGATGTAAAACAGAAAATGAACAAAAAAAAGTTTGATTTCAAAGCACTAAAGAGTGAGGAGTAGAAGAGAAAATGACCTAAAAAGCATTGAAATTAAGAGAAAAAGGATGTAAACCCTCTTACATATGCAATATGGGTATGTATAGACATGTTGGAACCCTTAAAGGCAGCTAAAAATGAAGAAAACAACCAAATTAGCCATTTTCCAATGTCTAGTAATGTTTAAAAAATTTTGAAAATATGTTCCAGTTGCAAGCGCGATTTCATATGTTGCGGCCGCGATCGTTTGAAATATTTGTAAAGGTTGAAAATTTTGAAATTTTGCGAGCGCGTTGGCTTATATTGCGCCCTTGATTTTGGTACTAAAAACTTTGAAAAAACTGGGGTTTCTGTAAATGAAGTAGCGGGGGCGAGTTTTAAGGTCGTGGCCGCGATTTTGAATTATTTAGTATTTTTGAAAGATAATTTATTTCGTAGGTGCTATTTGGCAAATCACACCCGTGATTTGGCAAACAAAGAGCTTTTATAAAAAACAGTAATGTAGCGAGGCGATACTCATGTCGTGCCCGCGAATTATAAGTCAAAAACTTTTTTCAAAGATTTTTAAGGTTAAACACAGCTTTTTATGCCTTTAATAGTTCCAATCTTGTTATATGACTTGGATGTACTCTCTTAAGCTTACAAAGGCAAAGCTTGGGAGTAAATCCATGTCCATTGCATATGAATGAAGAATTTTAACGAAAACAAGTATGAAAATCAAAGAGTGCTTCCATCTAGCATTTCTAACTCACTCTTAACGAAGTTCATGCATTCTTCATTTAGAGGTTTTATGAAAATATTGGCTAATTGGTTAGTAGTATCAATGAATTCCTATACTATATAACCTTTTTGCACATGAACTCTAAGAAAATGATGTCTAATGTCTATGTGCTTGCTCTTAGAGTATTGTATGGCATTCTTTGAAAGATTTATGGCACTAGTGTTGTCACATTTGATGGGAATGCAACCAATATCTAGACCAAAGTCTGTCAATTGTTGTTTCATCCATAAAACTTGTGATCCACAATAACCTGCCGCTACATATTCGACTTCAGTGGTTAACAAAGCAACACTAACTTGTTTCTTAGAACACCAAGAAACTAAGCAATTGCCAAGTAGTTGACAAGTACCGGAGGTACTTTTTCTATCCATGAAACTACCGGCATAATCTGAATCTGAGTATGCAACTAGATTAAAAGCAACACTCCTAGGATACCATAGTCCTAAATGCATTATTCCATGCAAATATTTTAAAATCTTTTGACCGCATGCGCATGAGACTCTCTAGGATATGATTGAAAACCAGCACACAAGCATGTAGCATACATAATATCGGGTCTAGATGAAGTTAAGTAAAGAAGTGAGCCGATCATACCTCTATACTTCTTCTCATCCACACTTTTACCTTGCTCATCCTTGTCCAATTTTGAGTGGTGCTCATGGGAATTTTGCTTGATTAGCATCCTTCCATACCAAACCTCTTGAGTAGCTCTTTAGTGTACTTGGCTTGGTTGATGAAGATGCCATCCTTTCCTTGCTTGATTTGCAATCCTAAGAAGAATTTGGGTTCACCCATCATGCTCATGTCAAATTCCCTAGTCATGCACTTAGCAAATTCCTTGCACAAACTCTCATTAGTAACACCAAATATAATATTATCAACATAAATTTGTATAATGAGTATGTCATGCTTATGTTTTTTTATGAAAAGAGTGGTGCCAACCTTCCCCTTTACAAAACCATTTTCATAAAGAAAATTACTAAGACTCTCATACCAAGCTCTAGGAGCTTGTTTTAAACCGTACAAGGCCTTAGTAAGTTTGCAAACATGTTTTTGAAAATCAAAGCTTTCAAAACCGGGAGGTTGTTAAACATACACTTCCTCTTCAATGAAACTATTTAAAAATGCACTTTTGACATCCATTTGAAAAAGTTTAAAATCCATGAACGATGCAAATGCTAAAAGAATCCTAATGGCTTCTAATTTTGCAACAGGTGCAAAAGTCTCATCATAGTCAATTCCTTCCTCTTGGTTATACCCTTTGGCAACCAATCGGGCTTGCTCATCCAATTTGTTCCTAAAAACCCATTTAGTGCCTATAATTGGATGATCCTTAAGTCTAGGTACTAAGTCCCAAGCCTTATTCCTCTCAAATTGGTTGAGCTCTTCTTGCATATCAAGTACCCAACTCTCCTCTTGGAGGCCCTCAACAACATTTTTAGGCACTACTAAAAATGCTCAAATTATCGACCGAATTTTCGGTCTGTAATTGTTATTTTTTGGTTGGTAATCACATTTACTGACCGTTTTACGATAAAAAAAAATGGCTGGTACACCTTTGGTCTGTAAACCAAACACCGACCAACATTTAGTATCGGTCGGTAATATTACCGACCATTGTAAGTCATTTCCCGACCAACACTTTGTGACCCATTACCGACCGAATTGTTTTTAGAACGTGGTCGGTGTTAGGTCGGTAATTGTTATTTTTTATTCTTTTATATATTTTATTTTGATCTTATAATATGTATATAATATATTATATAATACTATATAATATATATAATATTATAATATAATTATATATATTATAATATTATATATATATTATATATTTATATATATAATATATAATATAATGTATATTATAAGTAAACTAAATATATGAAACAACATAAATATATATACAACAGTTAGTCAAAATACTAAATATATATAAGTAATGTATGAAGCAAGTTGTAAACCAAAAGAAAAGTTTACATAGAATAATAACAGTCTAAGGATCATCCAACCTATTATTGTCATCCCCGTGCTGCTGATCCTCGTGCTGCTCATCATCATATTGCTGCTGAGGGACTGAGTGGTCTGCTCCAGGTGTGGGTACAGTAGGGGCTGAGGTACCCGCGACTCCAGCAGAACGTTGTACGAGCCGAGGTATATCATCAGGGTTGAACGGCACTCCATACTCGCGGCACTTGTCAGTAAAAAATTACAACTATGCACGCAACTCAGCCACATCATCCTCGAAGTCCATGATGCGTCTCATCATATATGCCATCTCGTACTGAAATACACGTCTAGCCGCATCCATGAACTCATCCATACTGCGGAACAAGTTTGATTATGGACCTGAATAAGGACGTGGTTCTCCAGCGTATGTATCAGCATAATAGGAGGATGCAGATGATCCAAGTCCATAAACAGTCTGCTTCCTGTTCCCATCAATAGCCTTGTACCATAGTGGATTCTCATTAACTTGTGGAGCAGCTGAAGAAGAAGTACCGGCTGTAGGATCATCTGTACCCGAAGCTGACTGTGAATGGGCTTGAGTCGCAGTAGCTAACAACTCTTCATATTTTATCTACAAAACAAATGTTAGAATTATAATTATAACCAGTTTTGTCAACAAATTGTAATAAAGTATAAATGTTTTAACTAACGTGAGTGAGACATTACATGTGCAGCACAGGATCTACAATCAACGAAGGTCTTTTCATCATGATCTTCGTGTGTGTATACCAAAATAAACGAGGAGCGGAAGGCTTCTTTCCCTCTTTTTGAGTTTGCAATTAAAAGAAATGAAGTTAATAAAAAATCCGGCAGAGTTTCCCCAAAAAATGGGCGTCTCCCTAAATTAATAGGGCATTTCTTGTTAAATGATATATTTGTATATTTCAAACAAAATCACAACTAATGGCATATTCCAATCATTAAACAATATATTACATCAATCAATTACTTAATTCATATATAGGAAAATAAAATTTGATATGTAATTTGAATTAAATATATATATAAATGGATGTAAAAAATACTACCAAAGCTCGCTCGTGCTCCACCATCGATCGCGATCCACAAGTGTGAGTGGACATGCCAGTCCCTGGTCCACCTCATTCAGATCGACAATTGCTAGTCTGTACCTCACACTTCTTCTGGAAAGCAGGATCTTCCCAAGACTTCACCCACTCGTACTAAACTCCATCTAGAACACTCAGATCTATCTTCTTTTTCTCCTTCCAAGCATCCTTCATATCGTACATCACATCCTTGTATCTAATGGATGCATGCTTGTAGAAGACGTCCTTCACTTTTCCATTGGACTGTGTCCAATAAAAAAACTTTTGCAATTAAAAAAATCAAGAAACATTTTATTAGTATAAAGATTATTTGAAGATAATTTAAAGAGTTTAAATATGAACATTGAACTCTCTCCAGATCATTAGACTGTCATTATATTTCAAAGACTTCCAACTGACTCCGTTCAGCTTCCACTTTGTGAATATTTTCTTCAGAATCCTAGAATAGGCCCAAATGGCTCTAACTTAACCCTATTATGGACAGAGCGCACGAGACCTACCCGTTGGTTGGTTTCCAATGGCAATGGCGATAGACTCACTAGATGGATTTTTAGAATTTTATAAAAGAGTTATGGAGTCGCCACCCGAATTGCATCGGGATCACCTAGTGATTAACAAACAGATAGATTCCTCAGGAATCCCCATTCGTCATCACACCAAATGATTTTTTGGGTTCGGAATGCGTCATCCATTCTTGGGGAAATTTCCCATTTAATTAAGTAAGAAGGTCATTATTTCCTACCAGAGACAAACAATATAACGCGGTAAATCACCCAGAAAGTAGAATGCAATGCATGGGGCGCGCCTAATATTGTTTCTAATCAGTTTTAGTTTTGCATTAAGTGCATTGTAGTTAACCCTGATTGTTTGAGTGGAATTAGCTGTATTGGTGGGTTACTACTTATTTTAATGAACAATTAGTCAAGTGGATTATTGCCTTATTCATTTACATGCATAACATCCACAGTCAGTTTCTAATATATATTTTACATATATTTACAAGTTAATATTTGCACATTAATTCATTTATGATTTACCCAAAATATTGGAATGGCAGTGATATACATACACCTTTAAAGAAAAGAACGGTGAAATGAGTTTCTACCATTTTATTGTACTTATTACCGGGTTTATTTATTATGGATGTCTAGTTAATTATTTACATTTAAATCTAGGTGATTTATATAAAAATAAAAAGAGAATCTTACCGATCGACTAACTTATCCGGGAGAGGACTGACCTTGGAGCTTCGAATTAGTCGATCCACGGTGTTATGTCCTCCATTTCTCCCTACTATCGTGAAGGTTCGGCCGGACCTTTGGCTAGAGTTTCAGCCGAATGTGTGGTTTGGGTCAGGTCCAAGTTTGGAAAATAATTGAAGTAGGTGGGACATCCAATTGGGACTTAAACGTCTGGCTAGACCTCATGGACATAACATTCGGCTGGACCTGTAAGTTAGGCTCCGAGTATGTCTTCTCCTGTATTATTACAATTTCTTACAAATAACAAATACACAAGGCAAGTAAAGGTCTTAAGCTACTCTTAATGGTCTATTTTGGGCTGAAAATAAGGCTTTTGATCGTAGCCCAAATCTTTAAATTAGGACACTGTTCAAGTTTGAAGCTTGGGCTACGGAGCTTCAAACTTGAATCTGGTTGGTTCTACATCCTCTTGGCATCACATGTTACTCGTATATGCAATTAGAAGGTAAAACAAAACTAGAGTGTGAAATATAGAAAGTTACAGTAAGTTAATCAATGACAGATAAATGTAAATAAATGCTTATTCTAGATGTATGGATGGTTCATGGATGGTTGGTTGCCCTCAGAATAGAGGTAAGTTACCACTTTCGGTTAGAGAATGAGCTTATAGGTTTGACGTAGTCTCCTCATTCAGAGACCTAAAGAGTTATGAAATGAGTTTCATAGAGAAACGAAGTTTTGAAAATGAGTGTGTGTGTGCCTTCTTTTCTTGTGTCTTTCCATCTCCCTCTGTCTGTGTAAAAAAGGAGCCCGTCCTTCAGTGTAAAACTTAGGGTATTTATAAGAGAAAATCAAAACTTTTCAGCAACTTGTTCAAGGAGCAGTATGGGTATGGGCCGGTGTAGGTTATAAGTTTCGAGTGCACTACAGATTCATGCATCTTGCCTCATAACCTATCATGTCAAAGTGAACATCCGGCCGTATCATAGGTGGACATCCAGCTGAATGATCAATAATGGGACAGCTGGGCTTCTTGGGCTTGACATGGACTTTTGTAGAATGTGGGCCAAGTGGGTATGATGAAGGTTCGGTCAAATCATTGAACATCCAGCCGGACCATCAATAGGGCTTGAAATTAATTTTGAAAGTGTTTCAAAATCATTTTCAACCCTTTGACTTCTACGAGAAACTGCGTGATAGAATGGTTCGCGTTTGGACCGTATTCATCATTGGCTCCTACGCCGCTTCCGCATACTTGCATCCAAAAATTAGGTGTCTATAGTTGCCCCCGCTTTGTTGTAGTTTTAGTAATGTTAGCCAATTAAATGAATAAATGAACGACAAAGCAAAGTAAACAAACATAAATAAATGAATAAAGGGATACAAAAAAGGATACTGCCTAAGAGGTTGATAGTCGTCACCGAAAAGCCAAAGGTAGCCCATCCCCGGATGAGTCTCGGACGCTTCTATGGTAGGTCTAGACAGGGAACCTAAGCCATTGGTAGCTTAGGAAGACGTCGGGTCAGACCCGAAAAACCTAAGACGCGTCTGGGTCTACTAGGCTGGGAATATAGGTCTTTAGCAACCTAGATGGACGTCGGGGATCTCCTGGAAAGCCTAAGACACACCGGGGTCTGTCAGACTAGGAACCTTGGACTCTATAATCCTAAGGAGTTTTACTAAATTCTAGAATCCTGTTGGAGCTTCTAGTTCCTAGATGAATTTTTATCATGGATGACTCACTGTCGACTCTACTGTAATTTTGTTGACTCGTCTGTCATTTTCTTAAAAGTGACATGCTATTGATTAGCCTATCAATTTATAGTGCGTTGCTGGTGATGACATGCTTGTGAAATAAAAATCTTCAAAAGTGACTTTTTGTCACTCTATCGATGGCAACCCGTCTGTTCATTGTTTGGAAAACCTATCAATTTTGCTGGTGATGATTTGCCCACTTCTTGTTTAGAGCTTTTGGTAAATGACTTGTTGTCTGAATTTTCTGGAAAATTGCTCCTGGAAGAGTTCTAAAAAATTGTATAGGCTCTATTACCCTTCTAAAAAATATTCTGACTGACTGAAAGGTTGTTTGGAATTTTTTTGAAGCGTCTGGTGTAGCTAATTTTGACTTCTAGGTTTAATTATTGTAGTTTAGGCTTGATTTAGACCTGTTTGTTGCTAACTTCTTGATTTCTAGGCCTGTCCGCAGGGTTTGAATTTTCAAGGACCAGAATGGTAATTTGGCCCCCCTATTTTCATAAGAAAACTCGCACTTCTCTTTTCATTTACCATTGTTTTGGTTTCTTTCCATTTGCTTCAAAGAATTGATTTTTCTTCATTAACTCTCCCTTGCTTATTCATTTGTGTTTAGATTCTTGACAAACCTTAACCATCTTCTTCTTCTTCCCTTCCATTTCCTTCATTTTATTTCTTTTTACTTCCTTTCTTCTATGGCCAACGGCAGTGAAGGACCCATGGGTTTGAATTTTCAAGGACCAAAATGGTAATTTGGCCCCCCCATTTTCATAAGGAAACTGCCAGTTCTCTTTTCATTTACCCTTGTTTCGGTTTCTTTCCATTTGCTTCAAAGAATTGATTTTTCTTCATTAACTCTCCCTTGCTTATTCATTTGTGTTTGGATTCTTGACAAACCCTAACCATCTTCTTCTTCTTCCCTTCCATTTCCTTCATTTTATTTCTTTTTACTTCCTTTCTTCTATGGCCAACGACGGTGAAGGACCCATGGAGGGTAGAGACTAGGTGGTTTTCCTTGCTTTAGAGGCTCCTCCACCCGCTGTTGATGTCCTGAATCTTCCCCTCAATCGTTCATGCTCCATTTACGAGGTGGATGAATGTGTATTTATTCTCGATGCTTGCGGTTTGGAGAAGGTAATTGAAATCAAACCCTTCACAAATTTGGGAGCCCAGATTGGTTGTTATGCTTCAATACAGGTTGGTCTTCATTGCCTAGTGATTTCCTTTGAGTTTTGCTTGCTGCCGTTGTGTTGTGGTGCAATCTTGGTTCTATTGGTCAATTTGTAGATTCAGCTGGACCTTCATGAGTATCCGGCTGAATGTTTGAAGGTTTAGTCGAATGTTCTCATTTTGATTGGTCATTTCTACTATGCATGCATATGTATCCCTATGTTTGTGTGTGATGTGTTGGACTTGACCCAGTTCTTTGGGATCTTGGATAGTGATGTTTTGCATGTTGTGATGCTTTGCCCTATGTGTGGACTGTGAACTTGTATGTGAATATTCGGCCGAATGTTCATTTGGTATGCAAAGGTCCAGACGAATCATTATGATCATCCGTTCGAATCATTTTTATCATCTGTCCAGATGTTCAATGGTTCGACTGAATCTGTGGCCTGGCCTTGAGCAGGAAATGTCAGAAGCTTTTAACTTATTCCTTATTGGACTGTGACTATGTTATGGACTATATGTGATTGTAATGCATGTCTGTGAATGTGTTAGGGCCTGTGACCCCTGTGTTTTGTACCAGTTCATGCATTTTGCTAATCTTTAGCCTGTTTAGCGTGAGATTTTGCTTTGTGATTCAAAACATGCTTGTTTTGAACTATGACTATATTATTGCCTGCGTACGACTATAATATGCATGGGTGGATGTGACTAGGACTGTGACCCCCATGTTTGCACGTGTTTGCGCATTTTGTGAATTTCCTGGGCCTGTTTGCCCTATGAAAGTCTGTTTTGTTCAACACTCGCTTGTTTTGAGTTATGATTATGTTTTTGTGATTATGTTGTGCATATGTAAGTGTTTGGATGCCTAAAACCTCAGTGTGTGCACGTTTTGTGAACTCAGCACCCGTTTGTGCTTTTCAGTGCGGTTTTGGCTTGCCACCGTATTTGTGAATGTATGTTTGACTTGCAGTGATTTTTTTTCTCTATAAAGGGAGTCCGTTATGAGCTTTTCCCTATCCAGGAACTTATGTGATTCTAGGAAGGCCTGGAAGTTAGAGTCTATTAGGACCTGGGTTCGTCGGGTCGGCCTTGAGACATTTGTGATGGTGCTTCCGGATCAGTTGGGTCATGTTGACTGTATCTCCACCTATGCTTTGATGGAGCGATGGATGTGTGGTACCCAGACCTTTCAGCTTCCTTATGGAGAGTACACGCTTACTCCTAGGGCTTTTGTAGCTGTGATTGGGGTCCGGTGTGCTGGTGAGATGATCCCTTTTGATGGTGCCTTGTACTTTACTTCCATGGATGAGAGGAATGCCTATTTCATTCGTATGTTTGGTCATCAGCCTACTTTCCAGGACAAGGACACGTGGATTATCTATTTCGACATGTTGGAGTGGCTTGCACCATCTATCCGAGAGGGTCCGGATGGAGTCCAGAGGTATACGAAGCCTATTATAGAGGTAGACTGAGATCAGATGGCCATGATCTTTAAGTTTCACCTGCTAGCAATCACCTTGTTCAGTAACAAGACCAGTAGTTTATGGATCCATTTCATGCCCCTACTGAGGGATTTTGACTCCATGGGGCGATTTGATTGGGGCTCCGCTGTCTTAGCTTACTTAGACTCCTGCTTGGACAGGTTCTCCATGGGGTATAGGAAGGTAAATGGCTTCTGGCATGCTGTTTGGGTAATCATTTCTTACTTCGATGTCTCTTTAACTGTTCAGGGAGTTGTTGATCTGTTGTTGTTCTTTTTGCAGATTTGGGCCATTGAGATGGGCTTGCTGAAGAACTTCCACTCTATTGGGGTTCTTAGAACACTGCTGGCTCTGAGGAGGTGGGGTGCCTCTCATAACACGACTCCGTAGATGAGTCTGGAGGCTCACAGGAAAGTTCTGAATGAGCTGACTCATACTAAGGAGGATGTAAGCATCACCCTATAACCTTTGCATTTTCCTTGCCTGCTTTGTTCTGTGTTTTGATTCTAGACCCTCATCTTGGCTGATTAGCTTTGACTAGATGGGCGATACAGAGAGGTTGCCTGAGTATGTGACTATTTCCTTGGAGAAGGACGACATGATACTTCTGTTGGAGGGCTCTGGATGTCGAATGTGATTCTTGGGAGAGCGAGTTCATGAGCAGACCTGGGAGACCAAGAGGGAGGTGGTTCCTCAGGACCCTCCTCAAGACATGTTCTGGACCCATAAGATTTCTGAACGCTAGGTCGGCCGCTGGGTTGCTGGTGAGGATGGCCTGAACTTCGTGGTTAAGGGCCAGAGGTATCCTGCCTTCCTGGAGAGCTCCTGTTTACCTGCTCTTCCTCTGCTCATAGCGAGGGCTATGGCTATAAGTATCTGCTTATTCTGAATCTCATATTTGTAGCTTTGACTTGTTCTGACATTTCTAGTTATTCTTTCAAACTAGGAGGGATATGGCTAGGCTACCCAAGAACATCTGGGGCTTGAAATTGATGGTTGGAGACCCTATTAGCCACGTCGATACTTTGGCTATAGGGGCCCGTGCTGGTGCTTCAGGTTCAGCTAGAAGAGGTGCTGCTACACCTAGTCGGAGGGGCAGGATCAGTGTAGGGCAGGTTACCTCCTTCTCTCCTTCAACCTTCACTTGTTGTACTCTAGAAGGCATCAAGGAGCACATCATCAAGCCATCTGTGGACCACCGAATGGTTGTTCCTCCCGGTGTCAGCCATGTAAGTATGTTATGATTGCTGTCTTGGGTGTTTCTAGGTTATTGCACTTTTAGAACCCTTATGGTTTTTCTATTTCTTGCAGGTTTCTATTGATGATGCAATCAGCTGGTTGGTATGTTTCAGGCTGGCAAGTTCCTGACTGTGGAACTATGCACATCGTGGCAAACCTAGCTGGCAAAGAAAGATATAGAGATAGCCCTTTTGAAGACTCAAGTGATGCAGATGTCCACTAGGCCGAGGTCCCCATCGGAGGAAGAGTCTACTTCTTTGGATTCTGAGTCTGAGGAGGAGGAGGAGGTGGTGGAGCAGGAGCCTGTTAGACGTGGTCGCCCCAAGCACGGTTGATTTCTTGTATTTGTTGTGGATACTTTTATTATTTGGGTGCTTGTTTGACCCTTTATTATGAACGCTTGTTAATGCTGGCTGTGCTTGTGGAGGTAGCTTTTACCGAACCTATTTTCTATGTATATACATGCACATGTTTGGATGCTTCATGTTGTGATTATATGTGAATGTATGGTTAAGAAGTGCAATTACATCTACTGTTCACGTGTATGCATGCATGAATATCTGTGAAATGTAGGAATTGTAGGAAATATAATCTATCTCTGGTCTTGAACATTTGGCCGGATGTTTGATGTAGCGTGAAGGTTCAGTCAGATGTTTAGTGAAGGTCTGGCCGGACCTTCGACCATTGCATGTAGGATTTTTGGCATCTGTTGCTGTGTTTGACATGTGTGATGGCACTAATTTGTTTCTTCTACTTTCTACGAGTTACAGAGATTGCATGGTTGACAATCTCTGCTCCAATGGAAATTGCCTCTTAATCCTTGTACATGTAAGTTTTTTGTTGGAAGTTTGTGGTTTTGGCTATACATAAGGAGGAGGTTTTTCAAGCTCACCTCTTCATCCGTAGCCTTCTCATCTTACCATTCTCTTCTTCTTACTTTCTTTGCTTTCTTATTTTTGGGAATGGCTTCCCTCCTTTCTTCTGCTCCTTCGATGCTTGAAGGCTTCATCCGGGAATTCTTAGGTGATAGTCATCAGAAATGGAATTTTCTTTTTGACTTTGCCTTGTCTCCTTTGGTTGCTTTAAGGGGTATGAAAATTGATAAATTTTTTCTCCGTAGTGTCGCCAAATATTGGAACCATCAAGACCATGTGTTTCATTTCAGGGGTGTTGAAATATGTCCCCTACTCGAAGAGTTTGCTGCCATCTTGGGGAAGAGTTATGTTTCTTATTCAATTCCTGTAGCCCTGCCTAGCTTGGAGTTGGATTTTCCCAGTTTCATGGTACCATTGTTTGACTTGGCACCCCAGACACTACAAGTCTATTCCCATCATAAAATGATGCTACTACCCGAGTTGGTGGAGAACTGCAGGCGCAAAGTGAGCGGTTGTCCTTCCTGGCGAAGGATCATTGCCTTTTGTCTATATGCATCTTTTCTGTTAGTTGACCCTAATAGCATGGGTGGCATCCAAATTGTTCACATTATCGACTAGGTGGAACCAGGTCAAATCCCTTTCCGGTTATTTTGGTTGAGACTTTTGTGGGTTTGGACTGTGTTTCGTAAGGTGACAGGTTTAGAGGGAGTCCGATGCTTCTGCAGGTAAAGGGTAATTTTTGGTTTTTCATGTGGGTTTCTAGGTTTGTTTTTGTGGCTTTGTTGATGTGTGTTCTGAGCAGATTTGGTTAAGGGAGAGGTCGGATTTATTGGAGGTTCCCAAAAACTTAAGCTGTTATGTACCCAGGCAATTGATGACCCGTTCTCTGTCCTGTGTTGCATTCCGTGTAACAGAAGATGAGTGGGATGACTTTCTGACCAACCAGCGGGAGGATAACATCCGTTGGCATTGTCCATGGTGGTGTCTAGCCGAGGTGATAGTTGAACTTTTCGAGAGATGTGTTCGCCTGGCCAGGTTGCACTATTCCAGTTTTTATACTCCGTCTCAGCTCTATCGTCAATATGGCTAAATTCAATGCATTGAGCCTCTGTTGTCTGTCTTTAAGATCCCACTTCTGTAGCCTCAGTTTCTTGTCCAGATTCATCATGAATGGTGTGGCAGACGCCTAATTACTAATGTGAGATTCAATAGTAGCACTGTAACTGACCACTTTTATAAGGTATGGATATCGATGCAAGATCGTGAACCATCTACTTCTCGTTCCTGAGAGCTAAGTTCCCTGTACGAAGCAAGCAGGGTGGAATATGCAAATGTTGGACGTTAGAAGGTCTCATATCTGCCCTCTACTTATGCTAAAAATGTTTTCCATTTATGCAAATGTAAACATTCCATTATACCATAAATAAGACGATGTTTACTAATAATTCTACTTTATTAATGCAATGCAAACTTTATTTACAAAAGGGTACTGTACTGATCATGTCTGACATTGCCCCCTGTTACCAGGCGCCCTTCACAGGTTTTTCGATCGGATATTTTCTCTCAAACCCTAATTTTTGCCTAAGTGTAGAGTCTCAGTAGGATTATTTTGCCTTAATTTGCCTAGAGCGCATCTTTGTGAGGTTTTCACCCTAGCAGGCTGCCCCAATTTTTGCATAAGTCACCCAAAATGGGTTTTCAACTTATTGGGCTCTCTTTTTTTTTTTTTGAAGGTCGTACTTCTTCAGCTCGTCCATGTTGATGGGTTGAGTGAATTCGTTGCCGTCCAAGTCTGAACTGCTCCTTTTGGTAGGATTTTCACGACCATATACGAGCCTTCCCAAGTCGATTTGAACTTGCCTTGGGGATCAAAGGGAATTGGTCTGGCCTGTTTTAGGACCCAATATCCTTCCTTGATAGCACGAGGCTTGATACCTTTGTTGAATGCTCTAGCCAACCTTTTCTGGTACAGTTGGGTATGGTAGAGAGCCTTCTTTCTACTTTCTTCCAAAGATAGTAGCTGCTTGTACTTCTTTTTTTCCCATTCTGTCTCTGACAATCGTGATTCCAGTGCAACCCGTAGTGACTTGCATTGCATTTCTATAGGAAGTACTGCTTCTCCCCCATACACCAAAGAGAAAGGTGTTTGTCCTATTGCGCTCCTAATGGTGGTGTTTTATCCCATGATGGCATACGGTAACTGCTCCGACCAATCCTTGTATGTTCTAACCATTTTTGCTAGGATCTTTTTAACAGTTTTATTGGTGGCTTCGACGGCTCCATTAACCTGTGGTTTGTAGGGAGATGACTTGTGATGCTCAATACCGTTTTCTTCTAGAAAGTCGGCTATTTCTCCCTGGAATTATACTCCGTTGTTTGATACTATATGGTGGGGAATCCCGAATATGCACTTGATTCTCTTGGCTAGGAACTCAGTCATGTTACGGGCAGTAACTGTGGGAAATGAGATGACTTTGACATATCTGGTTAAGTATTCAACAGCAACAATGATGTATTTATGGCCATTAGAGGCTGTAGGCTTTATTGGATACATGATGTCAATTCCCCAAGCAGGGAAAGGCCAAGGAGACCCGAGGTTGTACAATTCTGAAGGTGGAATGTGGATCTAATCCCCTTGTATCTGATAGTTGTGACAACTGCGAACCATTTTGTTGCAGTCTCTGTCCATGGTATCCTAGTAATACTCTTGCTGTTGTATCTTCAATGCTAACACAGGTCCACTCATATGAGGCCCACAAGTTCCAGCATGAATGTCTTTCATGACTTCATCAGCTTCTTCTTTTGTAATTCACCTAAGGAGTATTTCACAGGTGATCTTCGGTACAATATGCCCTCATGGCAAGTGTAGCTCTTGGATTGGAGCTTTAAAGTGAAGCGTTGCTTGTTTGTTGATTCTAATGTGTACTCTTGTGTTTCCTTATATTTCATGACGTCATGGAACCATGGTTTTTCTTGAGGTTCGGTGGAGTACACTACCTCTTCTTTCATATAACATGGTTGTCTGGCCCTCATCATTACTAGAGGTTTTGTCTGTATTTTGCTAGGATCTTCCTACACTAAGGCTAGTGTAGCCAAAGCATCAGCCATTTGGTTTTCTCCTCTCGGTAAATGAAATAAGTTGCATTTCTGGAAATAACTTTTGACTTGCTACAGATATTCAGCATACGATTTCAGTTTTTCATCCCTAATTTCCCATTCATCTGACGCTTAGCTAATAATCAGCTTCGAATCTTCATAGACTGAGATTTCTTTAGCCCCTGCTGAGCTTGCAGATTCTAACCCAAAGATGCATGCTTCATATTCTGCCATGTTATTGGTAATTGAGAATTCTAGTTTCTTTTCAAGTGGAATTCATTCTCCTACAGGTGTTATGAGTAACATACCTACCCCTGCTCCTTTGTGATTCACCACTCCATCGAAGTATAAAAACCACCCTTGGACTTCTATTGCATTAAGTCCTTTGTCTGGGAATTCAAATTCAAACTGCTTAATTGACTCTTTTGGGTCTAGAGCCAGGAATTTAGCAATGGCTCACCCCTTGATCATTTTCTTCGTGACATATCAGATGTCAAATTCAGTCAGTAACACCATCCATTTAGCCAACTTCCCGATTAAGACAAAAGCTTCGTATAAGTGCCGGAGAGGATCTACTTTAGCCACTACTTCTACTTGGTAGGACTAAAATTAATGCCTAAGTTTTCGACTTGCCTAGATAACTGCCAGACAAGTCTTTTGGACCATGTCATATTTGACCTCGTAGGATAATAACTTTTTACTGAAGTAGTAGACTGCATGTTCTATCTCAGCTTCGTCTGCTTGAGACATCATCGCACCAATGGTTTCTTCTTCTAGTTCCAGATATAAGATTAATGGTCTCCCAGCTTTAGAAGGTTGCAAGATTGGCGGGTTGGCCAGATATTGTTTTATTTTTTCAAGTGCTTCTTGGGAACTGGAATTCCACTCCTTGGGCTAATTTTTCCTTAATAGTTTGAAAATAGGATCACAGACCATAGTCAATCGAGATATGAATCTACTGACATATTGGATTTTTCCTAGGAATTCTCTGATTTCCTTCTCCATCCTCGGGGTTGGCATTTCCTGGATAGCTTTGATTTTGTCTGGATCCACCTCAATCCCCTTTTGACTAATTAGATGTCCCAACAGTTTGCCTTTAGTTACTCCGGACACACACTTCTTCGGATTTAGTCTCGAGTTGTATGTTGCCGCTTTTTCAAGAAATTTGTCTAGGGCATCAAAGTGTTGCTCGTTGGTTGGGGATTTAACCATCATGTCATCCACATAGACTTCTACTTCTCTGTGTTTCATGTCATGGAACAAGGTTATCACCATTCTTTGATACATTGCCCCTACGTTTTTGAGTCCGAAGGGCATTACTTTGTAATAGAAAATACCATATTCAGTTATGAAAGTCGTTTTCATCTTGTTAATCAGGTCCATCATGATTTGGTTGTTTCCAGAGAAACTGTCTATAAATGAGTACATGGCACTGGCTGCCGCGCTGTTAATAAGTACATCGATATGCGGGAGGGGGAAGTCATCTTTTGGTGATGCTTTGTTTAGATCCTTGAAGTCGACACACATTCTAACTCTGTCATCTTTCTTAGGAACAGGGACAATGTTGGCCAACCATTCTGGATATTCAACCACTTCCAGGAATTTTGCATTCAACTGCTTGGATATTTCTTCCTTAATTAACTGTGCCCATTTTGGTCTCAATCTTCAGAGTTTCTGTTTAACTGGCTTTATGTTCGGGTCAGTAGGAATAAAGTGATCTGCTATATTTCTATCAACCCCAGGCATGTCGTCATAGGTCCAGGCAAATACTTCCTTTCTATTTTTAAGAATCTGTTCAATTCTCACTCTTTCTTCAGGGGTTACATCAGAGGCGATCGGTATTTCTCGTGGCATTTCTTTTGCACCTAAATTGAATACATTCGTTTGCACAGAATTAATGTTAAACATGCTTGTGCTATGATCAATGAAATGCACAGTGCTATCAGGATGAACATCACACAAATAAACAAAGTCGGAAGTTATTTCATTGACCTTCGAAATGAAAACATTCTCTTCTTCAAAGAGCTCGGGAGTTATTACATCAATGGAATAAAAAGTGTCTATAAGTGTGATAACCGATTATTATTCTACATATTTTATTGGGTTTTAATTCAATTTATTACACATTTGAGTGGTTTTATCATCTATATTTGTTATCTATGTTAACTTACAAGATTAGGGGAATTTGAGTTCATTTGGAGCATAAATTGTGTAATTCTAGTGTTTTTGCATCATACATGTAACGACCCGAAAGTAATACAATAATAAGGACTAATATATATAATAATGGTAATTAATCTTAAATTAAAATTCAATTAAAAGTTCCCATCAAAAAATTTATTTTCCTCTGAAAATGGGGTACAACGATCATTGTGAAAATGAACAGTGATCGTTGTGAAATTCACGAAAATGGCCGAAAATTCCAATAAGGTACACGAGCTCGTGGGAAAATCACAACGAGCTCGTTGCTAAACAACAATGATCGTTGTGAATAGTGCAACGATAGTTGTGAACCACAAATCACCCAAACGAAAATTTTGAATAGAAATCACAGTTTAAAAACAGTATTTTCGACCTTCCTCTGTGATAATAAACTCCTACAGGCTCAAAATCAAATTATATATATATCAAACTTTTCAAACTATAAAATACAATAATATTTATAAACAAGGAACGTTGAAAACTTCATTAACATACGATTAACCAAAAATCAACTTTTTCCACACATTTACTCAAATTTACACATATATAAACACATCAAATAGTTCATTACACATATATGTCAATTAACAACTCAAAAACCAAATGCATACATATATAAATGCATAACCAAATGCACCAAATGCTC
>CANYLF011091235.1:0-10360 GCA_948193215.1 Bocquillonia castaneifolia
ATAATATTAGAATGTGTCAAAACATAAAATAGTTATGTAGAAATCCATGGTGATTTCAAGGTCAAAGGACTTAAACAATATTATTATAATGAGAAATACTTATGACAGTAATCTATGTAGTATTCTCATAGTGGGTCAATCCAGTACATGATCTCTCAACATTTACCTATGTATCTCATATTCATGATTAGTAAAACATAATCATCAGTCAACATCATACTAGCCTTAATTCATTAACATTTATACAATAAATAAATGGCTAAGGATAATCTGAATGGAACTCTTATTTTAATCTAAGGGTTTTACTATCAAGTCACGTACTTGATGACCTTAGTAAGAAATAACTATTCATGTAATTATCATAAAAGAAATGATAATGGAAATACCTCTTTATTAATAAAATGATAAAGTCAATACATAATCACAAATGATTGACCTAGTGCATATAACTAACGGGCACATCCTGGCAGAGATCTTGCCAGATAAGCTGAAGATGCCAAGATGGACGCGTTTAATGGGTCTGGAAACCCTAGCGAGCATGTGGCCAAGTTCAAAACGGTAATGTCCTTGCAACAAGGCGTGAACGATGCCATGCTTTGTCGGGTACTCCCAACAACCTTGTCAAGGCCTGCACAACAATGGTTCCTTAAGCTAGAGAGTGGGTCTATATCATGCTTTGAGGACATGGCATCTGCCTTCAAGGTATGATACCTGACAAACATACCACCAAGTAAGAAGTCTAGTGACCTGCATATGTGCAAGCAGAGGGAAGGAGAGTCCCTGAGGGCCTACATGGAGAGATTCAATAGAGAGGCTATGTTGGTGGATAAGTTGAATATTGAGACAATAGTAGAGGCTTTGAGAAAAGGAACTATGTTCAGAAAGCTTCAGGATAAGCTAGTTACAGCCAAACCAGCATCTTCCGAGAGGTCATGGCACTAGCCTAGAAGTGTGTCGAACTGGACAAAATGATAAGGATGGATGAGAAAGATGCAGAGCAAAGAAGGGAGACAAGCCAGAAAGAAGGGATGTAAGGAGAGACAATAGGCGAAACCACTACCCTCGCTAGAGAGAGAAGGAAAACTTCACCCCCCTCAACACCTTTAGGGTGAATGTCCTGATGTGGATCAAAGAGAATAGGGAATAGTACTGTTGGCCCCAAGGACCTCAAGGTTCTAATAGTGATTTTGATGATATTATATTATTTACTAATGTGCCCTTTCATTTTGCACAAATGAATGTAATAAAATGTTTATAAGAGATATTAAAAATGTATATATAAATGACAATATCCGTTTAGATTATTATATATAACTTTTTTTTATTATTATTAAATTACCTTTTCACCATATTGTTACTAATATTATTATTATTATTGTCATTTTTTTTGAACTGATTATTATTGTCATTAGATTGTTATATGAATCACGTATTTATTTAATATTTTTATTTCACCGACTTTAAATTTTTAATAAATAAATATCAAATTTATTAATTGTATTTATTTATTTATTATTTAATATAATTATCATCCCGAAGCAACGTGAGAGTGGACTACTAGTTATTATTATAAATGAAATTGCTAATCATAGAGTCGGTCTATAATGCCTCATAGTAATAATCTTTTAGAATATTTCAACTATTAGATTATTTAATAAAAGTAAATATGAAGTTAGATTTTTTACTATTCAATATTCTTATGTTTATTTTGTGTAATATATCATTTAGTGGGTGTTTGACACTGCTTATTTTCTTCTATACACATAATTCAACACATTCAAAAGTTAGTTTTTACAAAAAAGTCGAAAAAATATTTGTGATAACTTTTTCTTTATGTGCACATAATCCAAGCTTTAAAAAGTATAATATTTAAAAAGCTAAGAAATGAAGCTTTTCAATAATCTAATTTTTGATGCATTGGATTATATACACAGCTATAAACTGTTCCATAAGCAATGTCAAACTGGGTCTTAGTCCTAGATAGAATAAAAACTAGTTAGTTTTTGATCATATATGAATTGAAATCAAATCAATTTTAAAAGTTTGATTTATTTTGATTTAGTTCGATCGGTTTAAATTTTATTTCTTACTTAATTTTTAATACAAAAATTTATTATATTTCTATACATGTTTATTAAAAAAAGCTAATTAAATATAAGGTGCAAGCTACGGTAACTAGGTCTTTTTTTCTACTTTATTTTTACTTGGTGTTTATCACCATTGGATTATTTTCAACACTTTCATCAAATGTTGATAAATACCAAGCAGAAACAAAGTAATTCTAAAATCAAGTCACTGAAGAATCTACCTTAAATATATAAAAGAAATATAAATACAAAAATGTGGGTTTTCATTTTTAATTCAATTTGGTAACTCTTAAAACCAAACCAAAATTAAAAACCAAGAATCTTCACATTCTTGAACTAAACCAAAAAAATTTATACCTCAAAACCCTCTCGGTTCAGTTTGATTTTTTTCCCCCCGATTTTAAACGGATTTTACTCAGTTCGGAGCCTGGACTAAAACAAAAGGGGGCATAATAGAGACAGCCAACAAAAACCGGAAAAAATCCAAAAGGTCGGTAGCGTAGAAATTGGAAATTTTACTCCTACTACTAGTTAAAGAGACAAAGACAACAACGTTGAATTGACGTGAACAAAAACTCATGTTCAAAAAAAAAAAAAAAAAAAAAGGTGAACAAAAACTCCAAAAGAGTGACAGCAAAAAAAAGGCGCCTTTGTCTTCAGCTGTCACCGCCACTTGTCCAAATTCATTACAAACCTCATGTACACTTTCCTTTCCTTCTTTCTCAGAGTCACTGCATAAATTCTTCCTCTTCGATCTCTCCGCCTTTTTTATTCCTTTCCTTTCCTTTTCCTTTCATTCCCTTCCTCAACAATTATATTCAATTCCATTCAAACCCTAATTTTTAAAATTTTTCTCCTTCACCCTACATTACATTTCTTTGCATGTTCATTTTTCTTTACCAATTATTCTTTAATTCCACGTAAATTTTTTTAAAAATTAAAATTCAATAAAACAATGTCTTCTGTTTCCAATTTTACTTCTTGCAGCACTCGCTGTGAAAACTTCGCTGTCAAGTTTTTGTCTAACAGCAAGTTAAATCGGAGAACCAAATCCTCCTCTAATGTTTCTTTTCCTTTTCAGGTATACATTATTATTGTTAATAATGTAGGTTCAATTTCAAATTAGTTGAAAATTTCAATTGTATTTTTTTTAATAAATTTGGGTTAATTTGTAGATCAAGAGAATTGGGTTAGCTGTTAGTGAATCAATAACAAGTAGTAAAGATGGAAGGATAATACGTATGGCATTGGTAGATGAGAGAGTTGCTCCTGTTCCCAGAAATATTGCTGATCGCTCCTCAACCCTCTTGGTAATTTTATAGTGATATTTTTATTCTTGTTGCTTGTAAGTAAATTGTGACAATGATAATAATTTTCTTGGTATTTTTATTTGTTTGTTTGTAGGCTTACGATCTTGTTCAAGGAGCACTGGTAAGTTACTACAGTTCTTATAAAAAAAAAAATAACTACAGTAGTTCTATTCATAATGTCAACTTTACTGCAATTTTTTTTACCCAATTAGTCATTTTTCTTGGGACTCGGTAGAAAGTGTGTTGTGTGTGTGCATGTGCAGGTACAATGGAGTTCTGCGATGGACAAATCAATGCCAGATCCACCAACGGCTGTGCTTCTGCATGGTATTCTAGGTAGCCGGAAGAACTGGGGTAGGTATTATCATCAAGTACCTTTTTTTCCATGTCGTACATGAACTGTTTGCAACATAATTTCACTAGAAATATTCTCTTTTCTTGTAATTTGATGAGTAGTTCATCCACCATGATAGTGAATGGTCTCCTCCATATCATGTTGTTTTTTTTTAATTTTTTTTTCACTCTTATGATTTAGTAGTATTACACCGAGAAAATATAATATCTTCTATTATGGCACCTGAAACAACTTCTGCAGATAAGGCAAGCTGTTGTAGAAGGATAAACATAAAATTATGATTATAATGAAAAATAGGCATCTCATGGTAATTCAAAGAAACTATGGTCTGTGCTTTGCTTACAAAATTGTTCTACCTTTAAGAGGTCAACTATTGACCACCAACCTTTAGCAGATGCATAGGGCCATTTTGAGGAAAAAACATCTCAATCATCAAGCACGAATGTTAAACACCTGGTCATCCATCACATTCCCCCTGTTCATGACAGATCCATGTTCCCCCCTAAAGGTGCTACCTCATTTACCATCCATCAATTTGGCAACATATCGAGCACAAAACATATCAATTGATGACTCTTCCATTACTCTCAACTGCGAAAGAAACTTTAACCCCTTTACAGGATTTTGTAGACTTGATTCAATTCTGAAATGGGGGTGCTAAATCACTATAATGATCCTTTGACTAATTGAACCTTTGTCTTTCTTTGTCAATTAAACCCATTTCTTTAAGGTGTTCCATGGATGTGGTATTTTTAGATGTATCGAGCTGTTGCATAAGTAAACCTTAGGGAGATTAACCTAGCATTTATTTAACATCGGCTGCAGACACTTCATGTATTTATCTTTACAATGTCATGGTATTTGTGTTGCCTATGCATGTGTAATTGAGTTGGAGTATGATTACTTTGATGTGAAATATACAGGAACATTTACTCGGAGATTGGCAAGAGAATTTCCAATGTGGCAGGTACTGTTTAATAAACTTCTATATATATATTTTTTATTTTTTAAAAATATGTTGTTGCACACTTGTGTGTGAAAAAAAAATATGCAAATGTTTTGTTAAGCTGATAAGGCTGTGTAGTCTTTTCTACAATGAGGCTGCAACAGAAATTAGGGTATATATGGGTATCTGTATGGGTCAGTCTATATGGTACACAATTTGTAGAGCATTCAATAGTCATAATTATGTAAACCATCAATTATCAGTAATTTAAAAAAACGAATAGAAGTTGTACTACCAATGCAGTGAATGCTTTAGAAGTTTTACTTTGCATTTTTAAAGATAATTCGTGTTACCTTTTTTTTCCCTTGTTTTTAGTTTCTACTTGTCTAGCTGAGGATTAGATGCAGTTTAGTTATATTTTGCACATTATCTTTATTGCTGATTTTTTTTTTGGCACTACAAAATTGCTAGTAATTGTTGAGATATGTCTCAATGCAGTTCCTTTTAGTAGATCTACGATGCCATGGTGATTCAGCATCATTAAAGAAGAGGGGTCCCCACACTGTTGCCTCAACTGCTTTGGATGTCTTAAAGCTGGTGTGTAACCTCTCAGTGCTATATATCAATTATTATGCTTGATCAAGTTCCTCTCATTATAATCTATCTGATGAATTTATTTATCCAAATGAGATGATTATGCATCCTGGGGTTTTTTCTATTTCTATTTTGGTGGTTAAAGATGTGGATTTTTCTTTCATGTCCATGTGTGTTTAGCAATGTAGAATTTAATTGAATTTGAACAGTATGATATGTTAGCAAACATCCTGACTGACTTCTGACAATTTCACCTGAAAGATTAGGTGCATCTCCTCAAAATTCAGGGGCAAGTTTATTTTATGCAAAAATGGGAAAGATGAAGATCGAATGTCATTAGGACCTTTAAGTGCTTCCAAGTGGACTACACTTAAATATCATATCTGAAAATGTCCCTAGATAACTTTAATCTTTTATTCCCTCAGTTAAACTAATCCTTCTAATGCGATTCTATGAATTTCCAGTAAGGACCTTGAAGCTCATTGTTTGCAATGTGATGGACTGGAAATTCTCATCTCTTCACAGAAAGTCCAAAATATTTGGCTTATTAGATAATTCCATATTTAGGAGCATCTGCCATAGAATTATTTGTGTAGATTCTTAGGATCTTTCATCCAGGCTATTAATGTATGTTATTCAGTGGAGATGTATACGTATAGCAACTTGGAGTGGGAAAATTTGAGTCTCTGCTTTTAAACAAAATTTTCCTTGTGAGCATCTCAATTTTTTTTATTAGTAGTTGTGCTAATTTTAAAATCCCAGTTGATATGTTCCTTAAGCTAAATTTTCACCATTAATGCTTCATGTAGAAGGAGAAATAAAAATCCCCTCAAAAAAAAAAAGAAGGAGAAATAAAAACAAATTTTTACAGGGTCTTATGGATTTCAATGCTCTCTACTACTGTTGTGTGTTTGATATATGTAAACTTTCTCCTTTATCTTCAACTACTTGGAGTCCTAGTCTGAGTATAATGGAAGAAAAGAAACATTATATCTGACCTCATCTAGATTGGAATTAAGGCTTAGTTGGGTTGCACTGCAACTAACTAACAATTTGGTTAGTGGGTTTATGAGAAGAATCTATAAATGATTCCTCTGTTTTTCTCTCATATATGAAGTGTGAACCAAGACTTTCTGTACTGTCAAACTCTGATTAGCTCAAGTATAACAGGATGCCTATACAATAAAAATGCCTACTAAGATGTTGATTTTCATGTGTATGACAGCAAAATGTTGTTTGGTTTGCCTGAAAAATAATATTTTTATGTATCTGGTTCATGTGGTTTGCAGTAGTATGCCCACTGATATATAATGATATTTTTGTTTTCAAATTGCAATTGGGGTGTCCTTAGGCAACCATAGAGTTTTCAATATTGAGCATATTTACATTGTAAAAAAATTGTTGTAAGTTACCTTAGAAATAAGGATATGATGTACTTGTACATCCTCTCACATTTTCTTTTCTAAATTCTCGTCTTTTTGGTTGGAATAGTTAGCACACCTCAGAATAACTCCCCGGGTTCTTATTGGCCACAGCTTTGGAGGAAAAGGTAATTCTTCTTGGGGCAGAGTTCCAGTGCAACTTGATAGTTTTGTTATTCAGAAGGGCTTGACGAGCTTCCTAATTATCCATGCAGTTGTCTTGAGCATGGTGGAACAAGCTGCAAAGCCTCTTGCACGGCCAGTGAGAGTAAGTTTTCTGCCAGATGTAGATTGGTTTGGAATTTTGGAATGTCTTGAAATGTCCGTTTTATAGATTTTTAATTAATTCGAGAAGGTTTTTAGGAACTCTTGAATGTAATGTAGGGAGTCAAGTTCACAATATCCTATAAGATGATAGGTCCAGATACTAGCAAGGGCTTTAATTAATTATTCATGCCCACTATAGGTGAGGTTTGAGTCCAAATTGTGGCTTGAGCCTGTCTTGCACTGTGACACCTGTTAGCAGCAATTCTTATTATTTTTCTAGACATGTTACCAGTAGACAATGGCATTATTAGATATATAATCCACACTATGGAAGAGTATTTTTGCAGTTCTATGTTTTTTCTCTCTGTACCAAGGATGTAAATGTATGGTATTATTTGTTTTTGTTCGTTGAAAGTCTATTTTCATGTAGAAACTAGGGTTTCTGCACCAGTTAGTATTTGAGCAGACCTAGCTGTTGCCACTATAATTGCAGTCAGTGTCCCATATAGAATGATAATTAGAATGTTACCATCCGTCGCTACTAATCACCTATCTTATTCCACCACATTTTTAGACCCAACTTCAACCATAGATTTTTTTTTTTTAAAAAATATACAAATCGGAAGACAAAAAAAGGCAACCACTGTGCTGTCTGTTTTCAAGTTGAAGATTCTGTTATTTTACAGTACCAAGCTGACATTGTTATTGGTTTTCATACTCAAACTCAGTTTTACATGATACTTGACATACTTTTTCTTGGTTTGACTCAACTGCACTTCATTAAAGACACTAAAACAGTCAAGTTCTTAACTGATCTCATGTCAAAGCCTGAATGAACCAAGTGAGCTTAAGTTGATATTTCATTCTGTATATTTGGGTTTTAGTGTTAATTATAGCAGTTATTTATACATAAAATGTAGAGCATAGAATGCATCTAAAATTACGGTGAATTAAACATTTGATTGGAGTTTAAAAGCATAAATTTTGAGCTCAAGTGGTTCTAAGTTAGGCTAAATTAAAAAAATTTTGCAAGTGGAGTCCAACTTGAGTAGGCTTTTCAATCCTCATTTGGATTTATGTTTCATTTGTTTTTCTTTGTTTCTTTTCATTCTGTTCCTTCTTTTTTTTTTCTCAAATCTACTACAGGCTTGGGTTCTAGATGCAACTCCTGGAAAAGTTAGAGCTGGTGGAGATGGGGAGGACCATCCAGAAGAATTAATATCTTTCCTCAGGAAGCTGCCAAAGGAGGTATGTTTTCTTAAATCTCAAGGTACTACATGTAACGAATTATGTGGCTTATTTTTTTGGGCATGCTATTGTTATTTCGATGACTGTTGGATTATTTTATGTTGAGGTGTATGTTTGATTAGCATTTTAGAGTTTAGGACATTAAGCAATATTGAAAATTACAATCAATGTCAGATGAGCTGTTTTTACTTAATTGAATTATATTAACAAGTCTGTTGGTTTCTTTTAAATTATTCTCTTTGTTCTGTTGTTTTCTTTTAAATTATTCTCTTTGTTCTGTTCTTTTCTCTCACCAAATCCAGCACTGTCTAGCATTGTTTCAATGTTAACCTTTTCGTTGTTTATGGTGTTCTATATGAATACTGTATGATTGGGTTAACCAATACTTATGCCTTATGCCATGCAACGGACAGGATTTGTTACTTATGAACTGGCATTATGAATACAATACTATATTTAGTTTGGATGACTGCTAGTGCCATACACAAGCTTGAAAGCGATGCTCTGCCCTTCATTTTATCATGAAAGAAACAGATATTACACAATTTAGTTTAACATGATTAATTCTTTTTATCATAATGTTGGGGAAAAAGAAACAGAAATTTAATTGTTGTAATAGTTCTGCACATCTTAAGCTTCCCACAAATTTAGAAGACCCTTTATCATTGGGTTCAGCTTATGAGCATGATTGTGACATCTTTGCAATAGATTCTTGGTGATTCAAGCAGGATATATCTTCAGTTTGGTTCCTTTGTTCTCCTACATTAGTTATAGGTCTGTGTTTAAACACACGATCTCTCTCTCTCTCTCTGCACGCACAACAAAAGAAGTCAATAGATTTCACCCTCTGTGCCTCTGCATGTGCGTGCATTTATTTTTTTGGGGATATGATTATGAATACCATGTATTTATATTTCCTTAAGGAAGGTCTCCTCAAAGTGCGAGGTTGTGAATGCTCTTCTCCGAGATGGGTTCTCTAAAGATGTTGCACAGGTATGAATTTTTCATGCTCCTAATTGTTATACTTTTACTTGATTTGTAGTCTGAGCTGTGGCCGTTTTATTGGCATTATTGCTTTTCTAGCTACTTTGCAAAAATAAGCAGGTGCCTATCACATATTTCTCTTTATTAAGGAACTTCTATCTACTGAGTAACAGTAGTATGATTGGTTTGGTTAATATCTCATTTGATGATAGCAAGCTTAGAGGGTGAGTTTATGGTGTATATAGAGGATAAAAGGCCTCTATTGTATTTTAATGGCATTTTAACTGTGCATTATGACTTTGCTATTGAATTATTGATTTACTTCTAAAGTTTATTCAACACTAGTCTCTTACTGAAATATTATTCTATGCTATCCCTTTTCGTGAGATGGTCTCTCTGTTGCCAGCACAAGATGTTCATGACCTTAATATTTTTCAGAGAAATAAGGTTCTTATAGAAGATATTCTATGTCATACCTTTCTCTGGTGATAATCACACTGTTTGAACCCAAATGTACAGAGCAAAACTAGTTTTGGTTAGGAAGAAAATAAAAGAGAAGATATAGGAAGAGAGGAACAGAACTATTTAATTTGTAATCCATCATTTTGTTTTGTTCCTTTACAAGAGGTATTGGGTGCATCCAAATCTAGTACTTGAACTTAATTCTCTACCCATCTAACAACCATAACCAATCACGAGGTGAGGACTCATCAGTCCAGATGATTGCGAACACATGAGAATTCACCAGTCTTCCCTTGGCCAACCTGCTAAGGTCAGAGCGTTTCCCATTTTAAAGCACAAGGTAGGTCAGTAAGTAACCAATCCCTTCTTAATGAATTATATAAAACTGCCTTGTTCTATGTGCTCCTTGTGTACATGGTAATAGAGATTGATCAATGAGACACTCTTTCTATAGTAAAGCTCTACATCTAATTCTCTGAGAACACTAACAAGTGATTCACTAACTGACAATGACATCGTTGTTTTGATAGGCTGCTAAGATCTCTCTGCTCCAATAAATGATGATAGCATCAGCAAATAGATTCCTACAATTACCACTTTTAATATTTTGAAAGTATTTCGTTGTTATTTTTATCATTTTCTGCCCTTGAGGTAGGGTTTCTGATGCTTTATTTGTTACATTGTCA